>NDGM011137365.1:0-32577 GCA_002564305.1 Octomys mimax | reverse complement strand
ACACACACACACACACACACACACGTCTCAGGTGTAGGATGCAGCCCTGCCTTTTTAGGACTCTTTCTTTAACCAGAAATAGAATTCTGAAGCAGCCGTGCCTACGACTGGGATTCTCGCTCAGGTCCCACATAAATGATGGTGGTCTTCTTCCTCACCCTTGATTTTTTGTCTAGCCCACTCCCATAAGGCATCTAGGCCTGCTTCGGGGACCTTGTGTGGGTCACAGACCTCCCATTTGTAGACAAGAGATAACAGGCTGTGTGTGGGGCTACACCCCTACCATTCCACACCCAGAGGCTGAAGCTGGAGGAGCCTGAGTTCAGGGCAGCTCAGGTTACATGGGAGTTCAAAGCCAACAGGACTACAAAGGGAGAGAAAAGGAGAATTGTAGCTCATAGTATTGTTATGAAGGGGAGTCATCAAGAATTTGAGAAACATCTGTTTTCTATCTGCCTCCCAGTCTGTCTTCTCTCAAACAGCCCCTGGTACAGAAGATGCACACTTCTTTTCTGTCTGCAACAGGTGCATAGTCTCCCACTTTCCCTGTGAAGCCCAAACCCAGCCCAGCCAAGTATTTCTAACCCCTCCTGAAATATTTAACAATGCTTTGACTTTAGAAAACAGACGTTAATTGGAGTCAGATGGCTTAGGTTTAATTACCAGCTCTAAGCAGGAGGTGGTAGTGCATACCTGTTATCCTAGCGCTTAGAAGGTTGAGGCAGGAGGATCCCTACAAATTCGAGGCCACGTGGGATACACATACGTTCAAGGCTACTCTGAAGTACATAGCAAACCCCTGTCTCTCAACACTCCAAATACAAAGCTGGGCATGGTGACTCACACCTGCAGTGCCAGCAATGGAGGCTGAGGCAAGATGATCTCAAGTTCAAGCCCAGCCTGGACAACACCCTGTCTCAAACAACCTTACCCCTAGCTCTACTGCTGACTACCTATAACAGTGGCTCACTTTTCTCATTGGTAAAGATGGACGTGGCAGTACCTACTTCACGGGGTTATTTTAGCCCAAGAAAGGACTAATGCCTCAGCACAATGCCTGACCCAGAGTTGTGGTGTGTTACAGGTGTTTGTTACTGCTGCTCTTCACAGTGCACTAAGGGAAGTGTGCATCCATACAGACACACACATACAGGTGTTAACTCCGACAACTACTACGGGGGGAAGATTATGCACGTTATGAAGTATATAACGCTAGATTAGTATAGTCAAGTTTCCTAGAGGAAGTGACCACTGAGAAATGAAGGACAGATAGTTACTAGGTAAAAGCATCTTACGAAGAAAACTAGTTATGTTTTTATAGCCATTTACTGAATGGCCTCAACTGCTCTGGGCCTGGGATATAGAGTCAGGAGCATGCGCAGACTCCTTTAGATGGACAAGATTCTCAGCTCTTCTAAGTGTCTCTGGTGGGGTGGTAACTTCCTGGGTCATAAGTATTTCAAGTGGTGAGTGTAAGAACACAAGCTAACTCGCTCAAGGGTCAGTTTGACTCAGCCTTTTGGTTTTTTAAGTTCAGTTTTGTATGAATGGATGTAGTCTTATCTATAGTAATGCAAGAAAGGCTCATGGGAATCTTTGGTTTCTTCTGTAACAACTAGACTGGAGAGAATAGAGAGGAAAGAAGGCTACATTAAAAAGATAAAACTGGACGTTGTGAGTTTTGAAGATCTGAAATCCAAGCCTGAAGAATTTAGACTTGGATTTGAAATTACTTAAGAATCAGTAAGATAACTTCAGATGCCAGTAGGTGTTCCTGAAGTAACATTTCAGGGAGAGGCTTTGACAGTGACCTCAAGGAGCTAAGTATGTCAAATGTAACTTTGTTTCCCAACTTGTTGGAGATCTGAACAAAGTTATAGACCTTAATTTTTAAAGTTTTACATTCTCTTTTTAAAAATAAATGAGGAAATGAACTTCCTCTCCCCCTTTCTTCCTCTTTAAACTGGGGATTGAGCCCCGGCCCTTGCATGTGCATAATATGCAAGGAAGCGTTCTATCACCAAATGACATTCACAGCTTCAATTTTCTTAATAAAGACGCCTAAAGCCAAGAGTCACAAGAGTGTAAAATTAAAGCAGGGTCATATGGTATATGCCTGTACACCCAATTATTTAGGAGACTGAGGCAGGAAGATCTTTCTTAGCTCCAAAGTTGGATAGCAGCCTGGACATCACAGCTAGAATACTGTCTCAAAATAAAGCAACTTTCTGAAAAGGGTTATCAGTTACTTTTCTCTCTTTGCTGAGACAAAATGACTGACACCCAATGTTAAAGAGGGAAGGGTTTATTTAGCTCAGTTTGTAGAGGTCTTAGTCCATAATCAGCTGGCCTCAAAGCAGGGTAACAACCATTCTTGGCAGCTGAAAACAGCAAAAGCAACAAGGAGGACAGAAACAAGCCTCTTTCTGACTCATTTATTTTCTCTAGACTGCTGGGATTAGGGCAGTACCAATCCAATCAGTGGACTGATCCAGGCAGTAATCGCCTGCCCTTAATTCTGCTAGCACATTTGGTTCCAAAACTGCACTACGGAACAACCACACACTATCTGGGCATGGCAATGCAAATCAATATCCCTGCACTCTGGGAGGCTGAGGCAGTACTGAAAACCTGAGTTACAAAGTGAGCTCCAGGCCAGCCTGAACAACATAGTGGCCCTCTCAAAAAGGCCAAAACAACAACAACAACAAACCCCACATGCTCTATAGATTCAGCTGCCTTGGAAAAGTCTGCCTTGCATGACCTCTGAAGCTTTAGGAGGACATTCGGACACAAACCACAAAGATAAGTAAAAATTCGTGCAAATGTGCTGACATGTTTAGGGATCAACAAGATTATTCCCATATTAAAACACGATGCCTTCATTCTTTTCTAACACAGCTGACTAAAAGAAACAGATGCACTGTACAGGTGATTCAGAATCAAGGGCCAGAGAACAAACCCCTTGCTCACAATTAAGGACTGAAGCAGCAAAAGCATATGCAGTAGCTTTTGAAAGAGAGAAGACTGATATTGTTAACTGCACAACACTGCGGTTTACAAATTCTCTTTATAGCTCCAAAATTTTACCAATTTTATGTATAATTAGAAAAAACAGTACAAAGACTGGGTATGGTGGCACCTGTCTGTAATCCCAACATTTTGGGAGGCTGAGGCAGGAGGATGGTTGTGAATTTGAAGCTGGCCTGGGCTACAAAGTGAGCTCAAGGCTAGCTTTAACTTTTTATACAGTGAGATTCTGTCACAAAAAAAACAAGTATGAGTTCAATCCCCAGTATTGTCAAAAAAAAAAAGCTTAAAATATTTGACAATTGCATATATTGAAGGCATACAGTATGATGACTTGATTTATGTATACACTGTATAATGGTTACCACAATTAAATTCCTTTTTTTTTGTACTTTAGTACAGGGTCTACAGGGTCTCACTACACTAATCCGACTCGTAGTGATCCTCCAGTTTTCAATCTTCCAAGAGCTGGGATTATAGGTGCACACCACGCCCACTCTCAAGCTCCGGAGCACTTTAATCTGCTAAGCTATTATTTGGCCAGCCCTCTAAATGTTTTAGTACTTTTTTTGGGCATTTTAAAATTTAATAAAGCTATCATCCACACTATGCATTGGTTCCTAGGGACTTGTTCATCCTATAACTTAAGTTCTGTACATGTAGACCAACATTTATCCATTTCTCCTGTAATTCAGATCCAGTCTACTTTTGACAGATGTTGAAATACACTTGTCATGTATCACATATAAGCCATTCTTGGAAAACATGTTTTTAAGAACACCCGGATTAGGTAAAAATGGTGATAATTAGTGGTAATGAGCAAAAAAGATGATCGCTTGAGTGTATTCTATGTGCCAAGCATTATGGCAAACATCTGCCATCCATCACCTCATTGAATGCTTATCATGTAAGGTAGGTTCTATTATTTCAGAAGCCTTGTTTCAGAACAACAAGGATGTAACTGTAGGATTGTTGGCTTTGCCAAATGACACAGAAATGGGGGGCCACAAAGTGGCTGTCCAAATACACAACCCACGTTCTTCCCGACTGTGCTCTACTGGAATCAGAGCAGAACAGGCCCTGATAATGATACAATATTGAAGAACACAACTAGAAAGCATTCTTTAAGTATGGACTCAAATCTGAATTAGATTCCAACTCAGCAAACATTTTTAGGGATTGGGAACCCTCCTCATTTACTATTTCTGTAACCAAGCCATTTTGTTGTTTATCTTCATTGACTCAAGGTATATGGGCAGCGTGGGAAAGTGTAAAGAGTTCTTCTGTAATTTAGGAGATTAACAATTGTTAATAGCATACGTCTTTGTTTCCTGAAATAGGCCTTACAAAGTAATAAAAACTAACACACCTGGTCTTCAGACTTGGTCTTCTCCAGCACCATAGTCGGGATCACATGCCAAAACCCGAACCCATGCGACTAACTGTCCCACAGCCTGCGATCTAAACTAGTTTCCTACAACAGACGAGCACATCCCGGTCAGGTACGTGCTTCTTCTGCAGCAAAGGACAGCAGTCACCTGTGGGTCTTTTGTAGCTGGGAGTCCAAAGGGCGCCAACAGGAAAGTTCTGCAGATCTGAGAGCAGAAGGCGGGCGGTCTGATTCTCGGCCTGACCGGCAAGTCGGAGGCCGGGCTTGGCCCCGCTGGGGCCCCGAGGCACCCAGGGCAGGCCTCGCAGCCTGGCCGCCCCGACCAGCCGGCGCCCGCTCCACCCACAGCACAGCCCCGCAGGACAGCCGCACCGAGGAGCGCGGGCCCCGGAGTCGGGCAGGACCTCCTGCCGCACGGTGCTGGGCAGCCCAGGTCCCTTTAAAGGGACCTAAGATGCCCTTTAAAACTTCCGCCTTCCTCTCGCTGCCGCGGGGGCGGGCAGTGCTGGGCCAGAGCGGCGTCCCGGGCCCGCGCCTTCGCCTCTGAGACACCCCCAGCTCCGCCCCACCCTCAGCCGGGTCCCAACGCTCCCGCAGATCCAAGGCGCCGGACCCCCGCTTCCAGCAAAGTCGTTGGCCTGAAGGGGCGTCCTGAGCTCAGACTGCCCTCCCCCAGTACCTCTCACTCACCCAAGGCCCACAGGACAGCTCCGTTACCAAGGCGCTCCAATATCCGCCTCCGGGCGCGCCACACACTCCACCACAGATTCAAACCCAAGCCAGTTTGCTCGCCTCTGCGCCTCATTGGCTGGCGTTACTGTGACGTCATCACGTCGGACGTTATCCCCTGTGCGCGCCGCCGTTAGAAGCCCAGAGACTCTGTAACGCAGGGTGTAGAAGGCGCTCGGTAGCCCGTCGCCGTGGCAACGCGAGCGGCCGTTTCCGCAGGCGGGGCCCGGAGTGGGCGTGGCTAGCCGCAGGTGCGGGCGGGCGGGAACCCGCCCGCTGGAAGACAGTTCTGCAAGGACCGATTCCTCAGAGCCTGGGGGAGCCGTGGAGTGCACTAGTGGGCTCTGGTGCACCGCCTGACGGGGAGCGCTCTCTGGCTTGCAGCTCCTGCTTGGGAGCGGCGGGGCCTACCTCACTAGGAGGTCCTGCCCTTTGGCTCCCGGCCCCATGGCTTCGTTTCTCTGGAGGACCATGTCCAGCCCCAAGCCCACTAGGGCTGTCCCCTGTGCTGCTGCTTTTGTTACAGTGTCTAAAGACTGCAGTAGGAAACACATTCAGTCGGAGAAATTGACCTCGTTTCCAATTGGGTGGAGCAATTTTTAAGTCTCAGATGTATGTTTTGTTTCAGACTGCATTTTGACAAGAGAGAATGAGTGTCTGGGAAAGAAAAGGAAATGGATATGCTGAGATAACTCCTTTTCGTTTGTAAGGATATTTTAATTTTATTGTATTTTTTTCTGTTTTTTTTTTTTTTTTTTTTTTTTTTTTAGCTGTGAAGAGAGCCTAACTAGGAGCGAGGCCATGTGTGCTAGGCAAACCTGCTCTGAGCTATATCCTGGCTCCTCAGGATATTTTACATATATTTGAATTGAACTGTTTTTCTTTACATCACTGCGTGTATTCATACAGCAAGTATTGATAGTAGGTTATGGACACACCATAATCTGTGAAGTTAACTCCCTGTGCTCCTGGACTTCATAGCTTAGGAATTCAGCATCACTGTATACATAGGATATATGATTGCAGAGAATTGTGAATGAAAAAAGCATGTGGAACACCTACATATTTTACATTTATTGAAGAAAATCAGGAGCACTGTATTAAGTAATGCTATATATACGTACACTGGGTAAGCCTCCAATAAAGTCACTTATTTCTGGTTGTAGTATATGTATGTTAGCTAACAATAGTTTTGTGGTGATGGATTAAAGTTGAGAATCCTTTATTTTATTATACATATGTCTGCACTAGCTTTTTACCATTGATGTCTTGGGCTTTTATTCATTACATATGTTAATATCTTGATTAAAACAATCATAAGATGTATATACAGTAATCCTTTGTTATTCTGCAGCTCAACTTTCGCCGACTCACTGTTTCACCGGTTCTCAATAAACAGTAATCTAAATTATATATTGCAGATTTTTCGCTACATTGCGGGATTCTGCAGTACCATACAGTATAGGTATATTGTTCAGATTGTGTAGATTTGCAAGTTTAGAAAATGGCTAAGAACATTGGAAGTGTTTCTAAAAGTGTGGGAAAGTTTTGTAAGAGTATTGTAAGGGTTTATAAAGCCTTAAAAATCTATATAAATGCTAAAATAAATATAACGTCGCTACTTCGCTGATTGCCACTTACTGTGGGCATGCCTGGAACGTATCTTCCATAAGTGAGGGACTGCTGTGTTGTTACTTACATTTTGGTGATAGAAAATTGGTGTTTCACAAAATCCCTCAAGGAAAATATGTCTTTAATTGTACAAAGAGGCCCATTTAGAATTGAGCTATCTCAGAAATACATTGTGGGTTGTGACAGCAAAATGCCTTACTGAAGTCTGAAAGTATACCTGTCATTCCATTTTTTTATGAAATGACTTTGATCATCAAGGAATAAGTACACAGTAGTGTTTCAATTTTGTCTTATGCTGGCATCCATGTTGTGTAGGCTGCATAGTCCTACAGTTATGTCCACACCTAGTCCAAGTACTGACTGTACTCTAAATTTCAATTCAGGGCTATGCTTGCTGTGTAGCAGTTTGGTTTGTTTGTTTTTGTTTTGCTGAACCAGAGATTGAACTCAGACCCTTGCGCTTGCCAGGCAAGCACTTATTCTACTGAGCTATCTCTCTAGCCCCCAAGGAGAGAGATTTTTGACACTATAGTCAATGCCATTAATGTGCCAGCTGACTTCTCTTGTTTGGTAAGACATTAAGGAGCTATTACACAGGATAAGACAATGGCGTATTTTGTAACTAAATGAAGGATATAAAGAACAAAAATCTGAACGCCCGGAGCTAAGAAGGAACGATTTTCCACCTTTTGTTAATAATTAGAATACTATATAACTGCCATAGTATTAGAATTCAAATTTAATGTGTCTTCATAGTAAACCAAAGTACAGAAAATAAAGTACACACTGTGTGTATGTGTGTAAAAGTAAAAGCGATTTTAACCACGAGAATGGTGAGGACCCCCACCCCAAGTCCTTTGCAAATCTCAGCCTATTTGTATGACTGGGACCGTTCGCAGCCTCGGAACCAAAAGCTCGTGGGCCTCAGTTGCGGGCGGACGTGGGCCCGGCCTGTCCGTCCGTGCCAGGTTCCCCCGCGTCTGGGACGACTGGCGGGAAAGTTCAGGCTCGCCGGCACCAGTGGTCACCTCTGGCCGGAGTCCGAGGCCGCGGGCTCTTCAGGTGAGCGGAAGGCGGCCGAGGCCGCAGCCCTCGTGCGCGGCGGGGAGCGCCCGCCCGCCGGCTCCCGGCCTGAGGCGGGCCCCCGCCGGGTCCCGGCGGGGGCAGGGCGGACCCCTCCACTTTCCCTGCCGTCGGGGGCTGCCTCCCAGCGCAAGCACTGTGGCTCCCGGGGCGCCCTCCGGGGGAGCGCGGTAGGAGGGCCGGCATAGCACCCCGAGCAGCGGCCGAGCGGGCGCGCCCGAGCCTCGTTTCCTACGACGGCCGGCTGCCGGCGGGGCTCGGGCTCCCCGCGAACCCGACCTTTGAGAAGTTGGAGGTCGGGGGGCCTCCGGGCGACCGCACAGCCGGTGTGGACCCCGCTGCCCTGAGGCTCGGTCTGTGAGAGGCAGCGCGGACAGCCCTAAGTCAGTGGAAGGGGAGGGCGCCTCCCCGCACCCCACGCTCAGGGCGGGGTCAGAGAAGCAGCCCCAGAGGAGGGTGAGTCGTTCGTAGCCCTCTCTTTGCTGACCTAACTTAGGGGCTAGTTCCTTCATGATAAAATCTTTAGGCCTTGTACCTTGAGCATAATTGAAAAAGTACGTAAAGACTGAAAAGCATTGAAAAGCACGATAGCGTTTGTTTGGGTGGCTACAGCATTGCTTGCCTTTCCTCAGGTAGTTCTGATGCCCGCGTTGGAATTGATGGCTTTTTAAGATGATCGAAATCTAGACAGGGGGTGTACATTGCCATAATACTCCAGATTCTATAATATAGGGCTCTTTATCGAATGTCTTCTTTTGCCTACACCGCAGCATTCCGTCATTTATGAGTGGAGCCAGGCCAAGCCATAGGCTGCTGCTTCCTTAAAAAAAAAAAGAAAGAAAGAAAGAAAGAAAAGCAAATGATGAGATGATTCACATATGTAGTCAACAGAATTAAAGTCATTAAATTACATGGATTTGCAAAATCGTTCTAGTGAGTTTTGTTTATGGCATGGGGAGATTACAGGTTCTGGGAATAGACTCCTTGAGGGCTCTTTATGTAATTTTTGGCAAGTTATTTACTATCCATTTTCCTTTCTTGGTAAAATGAAATAATACGAACCTTCGAAAGGGACCATAAGATTTGAATGAATTAGAATTGAGAATGTGGTCAGTGTAGTAGGTACTCACTAATGCTAAATAAATATTAGACACTATTTTGAAAGCCATTACTAAGTTATGGGGTAATTAGTTTTGTTTTTTGTGCGCTTTCCCAAAAGCCCAAGGCATAAATAACAATTTGTCTAATTTGTCCTTGTTTAATATCCAGAAATTTATTTAAAAACTCATTTTTTTAAATATATATATTTAGTACAAGGTCGACAGGGCCTTACTATGCAGATTGGACTTTATTGATCCTTCCTGTTTTTCAGCCTCTCAAGCACTGGGATTACAGGGATCACAGATGCATGCTGCCACACCCAGTCTCAATTTTATCTCGGCAGGCCCGCCGGGACAGGGCTGGCACAGCAGACCAGGGGTGGCACCCTGGGCCCCTGTGTTTGCCTAAGCAGGCGCTTTAATCCACTGAGCTATCTGGCCTGCCCTTAAAAACTCGTTTCTACCGTGGCCCACAGTGCATGAGCCCCACTGCGCAGCTGGCGCCCACAATAAACGTCCTGGACCCGAAAATAAAACAAAATCCCTCGTTTCTAATCTACTTTCTTTTTGCCAGGTTTTTCTACGTCATGGTGCCACATAATTCAGTGTATTATATCTTTAGTGAAGTTGGCATCTTTTATCCTCAAATAATATCGTATTCAAATTACATTTATGTAATGTATATATGTGCAAAGTGCTTTGTTTTGCTGTTTGTGATTAGCTTTGTATTTTCTGATGAAAAGTAAATGAATGGACTGGGAATATAGATCAGTGGCAAAAACATCTGCCTGGCAAGCACAAGGTCTGGGGAAAAAACAAAAGTAAAATAAATGGAGACATTTAGTTTGAATGTGTTTCTTGAAGAATTTAGAGAACACATGATTTTTGGTAGGATCACTTAGGTTAAAATTGCTACAGTGAAGATTGCTAACAGTGTGTATGTTGTAAGCACTAGAATTTATCCATATGCTCCACCCACCAGGAAAACTTTATTAACCACTTAGTGTACATCTGATTTTGTAGATACAAAGGTATGGATCTTAACTCATAATCCATGAGGAAATAAGAATAGTGTTCACTAGGTATTTTGCTTATATTAAAAACACTCCTTCAAAGTAGTTGGATATTATGTATAATGTTTTCAAACTATCTGCTGTTAGTATTTCATAAATAGCTTTTCACCTTCGCATTTAAAAGAATTACAACTTGTAGAAGAAAATGGAGCCAGTAGGAGAAGATCAAAAAATGTATCAATGTTTGATTAATTTTTGAGTAGAGGGAGCAGACAGAGCTGAGTTAGTTGAGGTAAAGATTTTTGCTCAGGACCAGCAGACTCCAGCTTCAGTTCCTGGCACCCCCACAGCATCTGAGCAAATGAACAACAGCCTGGGTATGGAAAGCCGAGGTGTGCTCTGATGAGCGTATATATCACTATAAATGATGCGGGCTCTGTTAAGATGTTTCCTCAGAGACTGACCACAATGAACCCACAAGATTTTCACAGACTGACCATTTTCCTTTTCTTTTAGACTTGCATGTCTAATGATTTCCCAGGAAGGATCTTTAGTACAAATATGAGAATTTTGCATTATGAGGAAAACAAAAAGCTAGAAATAAAAGGCCAGGGGACTGGGGAGATACATCAGTGAAATAAGTGCTTGGCTGGCAAGTGCAAGGTCCTGAGTTCAGTCCCTAGTATCACAAAAAAAATAAATAAATAAATAAAAATAAAAATAAAAAATACATAAATAAAAAGTAATAAAAGACCATCTGACTGTAATCTAGGATATTTGTCATCCCTTTAGATCCAGATAGATAATTTTAACTCATTGAAACCATTCTTTAGAATTAAGGTTTGAAAATATGTATTTCACAAAAAATGACTGAAGAACCAATTTTCTTATCCTTGCTGGTTAAAGCAAAGCATTAATGGTTTTAGACCTTGTTAGACCATACTAACATTCATATTTAAGTTATGTCTCTGCATTCACTCTGGCTCCTTATTTCATGGAAGGCAGTCACCTTTGCTTGCTCAGATTGAGAGTCCCAATTGGTGATGTGTCAGTGCACATTCGTTTTTTCCCAAGTATCTTAGCACTGTTTTATTAAAACAAACAACAATAACAAAAAAACAACCAACAATTACCATGTTTTGAATTTCTTTTTCCTAGATTTGTTGACCTACAGAATGCTTCGGTACCTGTATTTTTGTAGACCATATAAAAAGGGTTTTTCATACTGGTTGGAATCTGACATAGTTAATTTAGGTGTCTGGCAAAAAAAATTACACACTACAGCAAGAAGGTGTAATGAAGAGCAAGCAGGTCAGACTGGAACTCAGGAATTACACACATCTCAAAACAGAGATTCGCACGCAGCGGCTGAACTGCATGTTCCAGTAATGGTGGATGAAGTCGTCCGTTGTTTGGCGCCACAAGAAGGGCAGGTGAGCAGTTTTGTTTTTTATCTGTTCACATGTTTACATTGAGATGGCTTTGCTTATTGTAGTCACCATTTTAAAGAATACAATCCAGAGTCACAAATGTATTCATGAGGCTTTACAATCACAGCTATTGTACGTAATTCAGGAATATTTTTCTGTCCCTACTAGGAAACCTTATACCCATTAACATTCAGTCCCCATTACGTTCATTTCCTCATCCCTCGAAACCACTTAGCTACTTTCTGTCTTTATGGATTTGCCTGGTTTGGACATTTTATATAGATTAATATAATACCATGGCATTTTGTGTTTGCTTCTTTTCCCCAGTATTTTTTTAATTATTTAATTATTTATTTATTTTTATTTAATACAGGGGATACAGGGTCTCACTACATGGATTGGACTTGTAGTGATCCTCCTGTTTTCAGCCTCCCAAGCGCTGGGATTACAGATGTGCACCACCATGCCCAGTCTCATATTCAGTCTCAGTGCACGGCTGGCACGGTATGCCGAGGATCAAACCCTGGCCGCTGCACTCTGTCCAGGTGCTTTAGTCTGCTGAGCTCTCAGGCTGGCCTAGCATTTTTTTTTTCCCTAAGCTTTGCCCATGTTATAGGTTGTATTTGTACTTGGTTCCTTTTGCTTCAGCGGTGCTTGTGATCAGTCCCAGGGCTCTGTGCATGCTTGCTCTCCCAATGAGCCAGACCCCTAGCCTGACTTCTTTTTTATGGCTGAATCATTCTGTGGTATTAACATGCCGCACTTTGTTTATCCACTTACTGGTTGATGAGCATTTTTGTTGCTTCCACTTTGTTGCTGTTGTCTGTGTGGCTATTATGAACATTTATGCAGAAGTTCTTATGTGTACATTGGTGTTTAGTTCTTTGATAAAAATACCTGAGAGTTGCTAACATTGTGCTTCTTGTGCTTTAGGCCATGATGAAGTTTGACAGGGTTATTTGAGCAGTAGCAACACAGCAATAGTGGATCAGATGACCACTGAGTTCCTACCAGAAGGGCAGCACATACAATGTGGATACATGGTCAAGGGAGCAATTCAGGGACAATGACAGGGTTTTCATCCCATCATTCAGAATCTTTTTTTTTTTTTTCCCCTGAAAACTTTGGAATAGTTCATTTCTGAAATAAACCAAAGGTGACTGAAATCATGGAAAGTGAAAGTGCAAATAAAGAAGAGCTAATTTGCACAGAGTGTGTGTATGTGGATGTGTATGAAGCGTGACAGAGAGTTGGCTCATGAAGTGTAGAACCCTTCACCTGTAGGGTAGGCTTGCTGGTTGGAGACCTAGGGAAGAAAAGCTGCAGTTGAGCCCAGAAGCAGCCAGTCTACTGAATGTTCCAGTGGGTGTCATTTCTGTTGCACTAAAGCCTTTAACAGATTGGATAAGGCCCCCGTAGTGTGGAGGATAATCTGCTACCCTCGGGGTCCACCAGAGTAAATGTTGCTCTCACTCCAAAATCACCTTCAGAGAAATATCCAGTATAATATTTCACCAAATATTTGGGCACTGTGACTGAATATGTGAAATTATCATTCTATGAAATTATCTCTGTCATACCTGTCTTGCTTTGTTGCTGGCAAGATTAGATAAGGTCTTTTTCATGAAATGCTTTCAAATCAATAAGAAGGTCACAAAAATGTTAGGTGATGTGATATCGCAAAAAAAGGCTGGAATAGTTTTGATAATTAAGACATTCATGCAAGAAAAATATATTTAAGGGTAAATTTTTTCAAATGCTTGCTTATCTTTTAATACTGATAATAGTTTTAGTGTATTGACTTTAGAAATAAAGTTCTTTGTTTTAGAAGCTATTGCTTTTACTTGAGTCACATATTTCCATTTTAAACGTCATGTCTTGCTGCTTTTTTTCAGCATGTAGGAGTATATGCAGATTAATAGCAATGATTTATGAGCAAAGATTCTGGAACTACTGGACTGTTTCGGTCTCATCTGTCTATGATATGGCCCATAAACACACACACACACACACACACACACACATACACACACACACACACACACACACCCTTTAAAGTTTTTTTTCTGAAGGTTCAAGTTGGATGAGGCAGTTTTCATGAAGTAACTTCCAAGCTATATGCATAAGAGAAGAGACATTAAATGAACTTGATGTTGTTCATATAAAAGCCATCAGTGATAAAAAGTAGGTTGTCTTCATAAAATTATTTACCTCTCCTAAGATAGTGTTTGCGTAACAAAATAATTCCTTCATTCTCATGGTACTTTATGTGTGTAATGCTTATAGCTTAATGCGGTCACATTGTGGGGACTCTAAAACAAATATACATAAAATACAAACTAGATAATTAAATGGGATATGACTTTGTGTTGAATGCAACTTATTTAATGAAATCTCTTTATTTTCTTTAAAGATTTATAGTGCAAAGATAGCAATGAAAACCTATATGTAAGTGGATTTTTAAATATATATTTCGTATAGACTCACACATACAGCCTGTTGGGGCAAGTGTGATCAGTGGCTGGAATTTGACTTCTCCAATCTCAAGAGCCAAAGAAACAGTATCAATTTAGTGAATCCTAGTGGCAAAACCAAATATTTATTTTGTACTAACCCACAGAGTATAAAAACAAACAAAAAGAAACTACTAATTTTCCTAGTAAGTTAGTAGCCTGTATGTCTTTTTCTAAAACCAAATGTAATAAAGTTAGATGTTTTGACAGCTTGACCTACCTGACTGGCATTTCATGCCATCCAAATTTCTGACGCAAGTACTGGTGGTTTATTTTGACATTTCCATTGGTCTGATCTGGGTTGGGTTGTCCAGTAACTTTTTATAGAAAATTTAATTTTATGATTGTTATTTCTGAAAGCTTGCATGTGAGGTGCACATAGTGAGGATGTTATTCTTCTCTCTTGGGCTGTCTAGCAGGCAGTTTTATTCACTATTCCCTTAATCTTCAACTAATAAAGAACTGGTGAGAGTCCTCGGAAAAGAAAGGCCAGCGCTCCCCGCCAAGGCCATCATTTGCTTCTCTGCTCTGAGCCTTTGCCCCAAATCATTTCTCTTGTGCAGTGTGAGGCGTACGCTCACTCGCATCAGCCACCTGCTCAATGGTAGCTTTCTGCATCATCTCCAGGGGTGAAGGCACAGATGAGACTTCTGGTCATGAGGAGAGCTTCACAAAGTCGCTCTCTCTGTCTCTGTCTCTCTGTCTCTGTGTCTCTGTCTGTCTCTGTGTGTGTGTGTATGTGTGTGTGTGTGTGTGTGTCTGTTTTGTGCAGTGCCTCACACTGCACAAAACGGCAGTTTCCTCTGCTGCTCACAAGGGAGTGGAAGGTAAGAAGGTATATTTCCCACATAATTCAAACTAGAAAATTGTAAATATACCTAGAAAGCTAATTTAATACCAGTACACAGCAGTAAACTAGCTGTGATTTATAAGACATTCCAAAAGCAAGCATTTACTTTAAATCAGTATCTTTTAAATATTAAACAAAAAGTAAGTAACTATAAAATGCCCTAGACTTCACTTAAAGCTTAGTTTTTATCTTACGTTCTGGGTGACAGTTTTTTGGGTTTTTTTTTTTTTGTTTGTTTGTTTGTTTTCCTTTTTTGTGGTGCTGAGGATTGAGCGTAGGGCCTCATTGCAAGTCAGGAAGCTGTTCTACCACTGAGCTACACCTCCAGCCCAATACTTCTCTTTGTAAAAGCTACATTATGCTCTGTATAACAGAAATCTCTTAACATCTGAAAAGCTTTCTAGTTTTTAATGCAGAGTAAACATCAAAGAGAAAATGTTACAGCTGTGTTTTCTCTCTTTAATACTTAAAACTGACAACCAAGTAGTAGTTTATTTTGCTTGACAACAAATTTTCAGTCAGGATCTCTTCTAAGGGACAAGAGTAGCAGCGTAGTTAACAGACAGTTTTCCTTAGAAAGACCTTTCATGATTTCAGATGGAATGGTCTCTATCAGGGTGTAGTGTGGTTGGTCTGTTATTTCTTAAAATAGAGGTTTCTTGAGAGAAAATGTATTTCCAGTTGCCTTCTATCTCTGAGGAATGTTTCCGTCTTAACGTCATACAGCACATTGAGTGGCCTTCATGTTGAAATGTCTTCTGCAGTGTGGTATTTCAGTACTGTGCTGGTAAATGTTTAACACTTGGCTCTGGGAATGGGACGTGGATGTGATTAAAAAAAAAAAAAGCCTAAACCCTGATTTTTGGTGTTTGTACATTTCCATGTTATATAGTCTTCCTATTGCCCACTTTAAACTACCAACCTGAGGTTGCGGAATAGGGATTTGGTTTCTGCCTCCTTCTTCATTTGACTTTTATGTTGACTGTACATGCAGTCTTCCACATGCTGTGACCTTTTCTTCTCCTGTGCTCTTGCATGTGCTTTCCCTTGTGGCCTGAGTGCAACTTAAAAAATTCATATTTTAAAACCTGAGTTTGTAAATTTTGCTCTTCAAGTGCCTACAAAAAATTAGCCACTCTTTTCTATCCCCTCAGAATCTGGTCCCTTTTAAAATTATGGGCTACTTTGCACTGTATACACCTTTTTCTTTGTTGCCAGTAGAATGGAAGCTCATACAGAACAGGAGTTAAGTTTTCCTTCCCGGTTTGGATGTTACTGAGGGTTGAACTCGGGATCTTCTTAGGCAAGCACTCTGCTCTGAGCTTTGTCTCATCTCTCTCATTTTGTGACAGGGGCTAACAGAAGTTGGTTGACTTCCAACTTGCGATCCTCCTGTCTCAACCTCCAGGCAGCTGGGATTATAGGCAGTGGCCACTACACCTGTCCTTTTTTGTATTTCTAGCACCAGCAGGATTTCTGATTCACACTGGGAGGGCATTACCCATCACTGGTGTCCTGCTAGTGTTGCTAGTTGATTTAATGTATTGCCTTCTTGCTACCACATTGTCACCTGAAGGTGGTGCTGTCTTTGGGCTCTGCTCTATACAGTGATGAAAGAAGTGCTCTTGATTCTTTTTTTTTTTTCTTTTGATGGAATGAGGGATTGACCTCAGGCTCTTGTGCTTGCCAGGGAAGCATTTATTCTACTGAGCCATCTCCCTGGCTCCAAAGTGGAATTTGGCTGGAGCCTAGCTTTTTTTTTTTTGGTACCAGGGATTCAACTCAAGACCTTGTGCTTGCCAGGTAGGTGATTCTTTTAATAAATCTTAAAAATATTTCATTTAAATATTTCCAATAAGCGTTGTTGGCTTGAGCTGTGGTGCAGGCCCATCGAGGAGCAGGTCTTCTCCCTTGTGCATGGCTCCAGGGTTGGCCTCCAGGGTCACACACAGAAGTCATTGACCTGAGCTCTTGGATGGGTTAAGAATAACAATATATTAGTTCCATGAAATATATTAGAAGAAAACTCTGGACATGAACAATATTCTTTTCATATTACTATGTAGTTTCCAGAAATTGATGACTGTTTCATAATAGTATGAGAGCAGTCAAGCAGAATTAATTATTTTGCTAATTTTACTTGTGTAGCTTTAATATTGCTGCATACTTTGTCTAGCAATACTTCTTTTTTTTAAACTTACTTTTTTTTTTTGTAAGGGTCATTGAACTCAGGATCTTGCCCTTGCCAGACAGGTGCTTATGTTACTGAGCTATATCCCCAGCCACTGTCTATGAGTACTTCTGAAGAATAACTTTAATATATGTTTAAAAATAGTATATATATATATATTCATATAAATAGATACATAGGGCTGGGGAGTTGGCTCAGTGGAATAAGCACTTCACTGGCAAGCGCAAAGGTCTGAGTTCAATCCCCAGTTCTGCAAAAAAAAAAAAAAAAGAGGATATATACATTAATATAAACATGTATATGTAAATATAAGATGTATAAAAATATGTTTAAAAATTCTGTTGTTAGATTTCATGATGAGCTTTATGTTTATTATATGTAAAATTTTATTCATGACATACTTGTTTTCTGTTATTTAGACTTACTGTTGTTCATTGGGAACCTATACTGCTCAGTGATGTGGTAAACATTTTGCACAGTGTTATTAAAATCTTTTTGAGAATAAACTACAGTAAACACAAAATACTTATACAACAATTAAATATTGAACTCATTTATTTAAAAATAATTTTTATAAGGTACTTTACAACAATTATAGTTTATCAGACTAAACTAATATGTACTAATCAATTCTATCTTACCCAAAGTAGCATAATTAAAAATTCTGTTTTGGGGAGATGTGTAGAGGTGCAGGCTGAAGCTGCATGATTCTTCTCACGAGACATATGTTAATGTTAATTTAAGATGCTTGCTCCTATCATGTTGTAGGATGCTTAAAAACTGATTCAGAAATAAGTTTTTGGTTATCTTTCCAAATTTTACTTGATGTTTATAAAGAAATAAGAGGCCTTTTAGATAAATGAGTTACTCAGGCATTCCCCTCATGTTAGTCTCTTTAACAGGACTTTAATAAAAATGCAACTTACGCTAAATTCATACTGTCATAGGCAATTTTTAAAATAAAGTAAGAGTTTTAGATATTACTATTTAATGTAAGCGGAAGAGCATGATACAGTCCTCCAAAGTCCTTGACTGATAAAATCCTAACATACTGGAGAAAATCTGAAGGAGTATAGTGAAGCAGTGACTTCTTTATATGACTCGGAGGACGGAGGGAGCCCTGCCGAGAAAATGAAAGACAAGCCCCAGAGATTTGCAGAAGATGCAGGATTGTTACCAGAATCACAAAAGAGTCTCTGAAAAGTCAACAGTGAACAGCAGCACAGTATAAAAGCAACAGGCCAAAGACCTTCGGAGGCACCTTGTCAGAGTGGAGGCCAGAGGGCAAGTAAGCAAGAGCAGGTGTTCAGTGTCGTGCAGGTACACAGATGAAAACAGCGCCAAGATCCTGTGTGGGCTTACATGGGACAGCGCCAAGTGCTAGCTGCGGGTGGAGCACCAGGAACTCTCGTGCGGAGCACGAGAGCAAAGTGGTGCACCCACCTTGCAAGGCAGGAGGGCAGTTTCTCACAGAGCTAAACGCTCTCTCATTGTGCAATGCGGGAGTCACTCTCTTGGAATTTCCCAGCAGCATTGAAAGCACGGCCACAGAAGGTCTGCGCAGATTGCTGTGCTCGCAGCAGCCTTGGTCATCATCACTACAACTTGGAGGAAGCTCCCATGTTCTTCAGTGAGTGACTTGTGTGCTACCTCTAGACAGTGAAATACTATTCTGTGCTAAAAAGAAGAGAGCTCTGAAACCAAGAAAGGAGTGGAGGAAGCTAAGTGGATATTACTAAGTGGCAAGGGCCATGTTGTAGGTTCCAACCCTATGACGTATGGGAAAAATAAAAAAGATGGAGATAATGAAAAGATCAGAGGTTGCCAGGGCTTCAGGGAGGGGAGTCAGCAGAACATAGGAAAAATGTAGGTTGTATGACATGCTTAACTTCAACACTTAGCGCTATACCTTTGTACAGACCTATAAAGCACATATCACCAAAAGGATTTCAGGTCAAGCCTTCAGTTTCACAGATGTCCCTGCCTGGTTCTGTGGGGGCTCTTGGGGACACTACTTTTTAAAAATTTTATTTATACGTATTTGCAGTACATAATGATTATAGTTATTTATCATGGGAGTTCTTACGTGGACATAACAAAATCTTTTTTTTGTTAAGCAGAGTTTGTAGTTAGTCTCTATACCTTTCAGTTTTCCTGTGAACACAAAATTGGCCTGAAAAAAAGATGTATTAAACAGAAATCATTGATCCAGATAGCATCAAAAGTAAATGTATCTCCATGGTGGAGAAAAATGATATTCTTCCATATTTGGAATTCAGATAAATTACTGAATTTTAAATTTATTAAGACCCATTCTGCTTCAGGAAATAGACTGAAGAAAGCAGGGGCTCATTCTATATGGGAGTGAGGGAGAGGGAGGAGAAGCAGGGGAGGTTTTCTGTCCCCAGAGTGTGTTCCTGTGAGTCATCCTGCATCCTGGTTGCTTTCTATTTAGGCCAGCATTAGTCCCTGATCAATAGTCTAATCATAGCTGCTGTGAAGGCCGGGCCCACTGCTTTGCTCTTGCCCATTGTTCTTCTAAGTCCATATTGTTTTTGTGAAGAGTGGTAGGAAGTGTACCTTGACCTTTTGAGTTCTCATAACATTTTATTTCACTCTTCCTCCACTGTCTTCTTGTATAATAAATTACTGAGCTGTAAGTAACATACTTAAAATGTTACTTTGTAATAAACAAGTTACAAAGCCTAATGGTGACTCATACTCGTGTGTGTGTGTGTGTGTGTGTGTGTGTATAGACATGCAGAAATATGTATATATGTTTATATATTCACTATACTAGCGTTTATTCTCTTCGTTAGACAAATACCATTTACCAAGAGGTACTATGCATTTAAAGATTTTATTTTTCTTGATAAATGTTGTTTTAGAAAGTATGTCCATTTTTATCTATCTTTTATAGACCATGTACTTGGCTTTTTAATCTTCAATATTTGAGATGTTGTATCCATTATGTAGTAATATAGGTACTTATTTTATCCTTGTTGCCCTATTACATACAGTGTTTTCTTGTATTTATAATTAAATTCTAAGCTAAAGTCCAATCCATTTGATACTCATCTTTTCTTTAAGCAAAAAAAATTAATTGTAGATGTTGAATATATTCATAAAGATGGAGAATTTTCCATTAGAGGCCAATGTATGCTGAGAGGACATTTTTATTTATTATATATTATATATGGCATTATATATATCCATCCTTTCCTTCTTTTTTTTTTTTTTTTGGCTGAACTGAGGATTGAACTCAGGCCCTTGTGCTTGCCAGGGAAGTGCTTCTTCTACTGAGCCATCTCCCCAGCCCCAAATATTTTTAACATAAACTTCTGTAAGATTTTACTGTTGGATGCAATTTTATTGTGTAAAGCACTTTTGGATACTATTTCCTATGCTTTTCATTAGCCTCAAGTTTAGTAGTGCTTTGTATAAAACGATCGGAAGTGTCTCCAGTGTTTCTGCTCTCCTGGAACGAGGACAATCACTGAACTTTGTGGGACCTGAATGCTTCCTACTCCTGTCAGATGCAGTGTGTGGTTCTCATCCACCAGGCAGTTCCTGGCTCTGCTACTCAGCCTGTGAGGCTTTCAGGCTCTGCACAGCCCTCTTGACCCTGCTGCAGCCAGTGTGATCTGGTGTCTTAGAGAGCTGCTCACCTCCTGTGCTCAGAGTATGCCAGTCTGTAGAGCATGCCATGCCATTGCTGACTGCCACAGAAGGGCCCTCTCATGGGCCAGCTTGTTGGACCTGGCAGAGCTGCCAGACTTGATCTCTCCTCACAAGGAAACCTTGCATTTTTAATAGCAGAGTAGAATGAGGAATTGCTCAGAGGTGTAGGATAAGCTGACAAGTACTGTTCAGTAACTGAGGATCAAAAATAAAGACAAGGTGGCATGGGAGAAAACTGTAAAGAGGGTGGTTTGGAGGACAAAAGGGTGGGCACTTAGAAAAGAAACAGACTTTCTGTCCTTTGTATGCTCTTTTTTGGCACTTGCCTACCCTAAGCCTCTTCTCTAGGGTGTTGGTTTCAGTCTCACTTTGTAGCAGAAATAGTGAAACAACTGCAGCTTATCTAGTCCCCCCATTTCAGTTGAACTCCACAGTGGTACATGACCTTTTCCAGGGGCATGGATTAGCATCCCAGGATGGTTTCTTCTTTGATCATCATATGTGGAACCAAGATGTTTTGAGTAGAGTCTTAATTTTCCTCTAATATGACAAATGGGGCTTCAGGATGTGGCTCAGTGGTATAGCACATACTTAGAATTTAAGAGACCCTGTGCAAAATCCCAAGCGCACGCTTGCTCTCTCTCTCTCTCTCTCTCTCTCTCTCTCCATATACATACATATATATATATATATATATATATATACACTAAAATAACCAAAATAGTAAACATACTGTACATGAGCATGACCAACTTCTCTTACAGGGGCTTTAAATGCAGATGAATTATTTTTAAAAGGGAGAGTAGAGAGATGAGAGAGAAATGTTTTCATATTGGTGAATTTATTTCAGCAACATCATGTTAGTAGAAACAATGTAGCTTTTCCTAAAACTCCCCAGGGAACTATCAGCCTACAGATACAATTGATAGCGTATGTTGTGGTTCAGATATATCCCCATAAAGTTCCTGCGTTGAACACTTAATTCTCAAGCTCATATGGTAATGGTGTTTGTAGGTGGGGCCTTTGGGAGATCATTAGGATTAGATGAAATCATGGCGATGGCATTAGTGCCTTTGTAAGAAGAGGTGGGTAGATGGCTAGGTTGAGGTGGTGCACGTTGGAACCCCAGCTCCTGGGGAAGCTGAGGCAGGAAGATTGACTGTTCAAGGCCAGTCTGGGCAGTTATGTGGACAGACAAGTATGTATAGCTCACCTATGAAATTTAGGAAGACCCTGTGTTAAAGAAGAAAAGGAGGGGGGAGTAGGGAGTAGGGAAGAAAGAGGCTGGCAAGCTTGGGTCATACCTCTGTTCCTGGGGTCAGTCCTGGGGCAGGGAGGGGAAGAGGAGCCCACCCCAGCATGTTTGCTCTTCTGCATTGTGCAGTGCCCTTTAATTGATGTAGTCTTTTTTTTTCTTTCTGCCTTTCCCCTGCAATAAGTTTATTTTGTCTTGCTTTTGGAAAAAATTTGTTCAACTCTAATCTTTCTGAAGTGTGAGCTTTAGCTATCTGAGAGTACATGCATCTGAATTAAACTTTTCTCTCTTTTGGAATCGAGTCCAGGGCCTCAGTGCTCAGCTGCAGTTCCAGCTCCTTTTCCTTTCTGTTGCAGGACAGGCTCTCACTGAGTCGGTGAGTTGCTCCGTCTGTACTTGGCCTTATGGTCCTCCTGCCTCAGCCTCTTGGCTGCTAGTGAGTTAAATTTTTCCTGATTTACTTGAGGTAGTAATTTTGAATACTTATTGTTATTCTGTTTAATATAACAGTAACACCCTGAGCCAATTTTTTCCTACTTTAATCCCCAAGTAGCTGTGTATTTCTGAGAACCCTTTTTGGGATGGGGACTGGTGCTTCTTTCAAGTAGGTCCATGTCTAGCAAAGTCACCTTGGATTCCCATCTCGCTATGTGGATTAGGGGCTTGGTTGCTGAGAGCAGTAACACATTAAGTCAGAAAACTCAGAATGTTGGGTTCTGTGCTTCCAGCTTCCATTCCCCACATTTCCTGCCCACCTTGTTGTGGTTGTGGTTTTCCTTTTCCTTAGCATCTGACACTGACTCGCCATACTTCATTCCCTTTTGCTGCTTACGCCTGTCCCCTCCTCCTCCTCTGTTCCCTTCCCTGCCCCCTTCACAGCACACTGGCATGGAAGCTCGAGTTGTGCCCATTGCCTTCTTCCAATTTCCCAGTGTTGAGCACAGTGTGAGGCATGGAGAAGGCACTGCTCAGCGCAGGAGTGGCAGACATAGATGAGAGATAGAGTCCACAGGGGGTGGGTGCTGAGCAGGAGGGACAGCGAGGAGAGAAAGGCTGCTAGCTGTTCCATCTGGGTGTCAGTGTGAAAACGGGACTGTTTTCCCAATTTTCACTGTTTGTACTGAGCCTTATGTGCAAACTCTTCGTGGCCAACGTACAGTATAGAGTGATAATGCCATGGTTTTAGCTGCTAAGGGCTTCCAGTTTAGCAGGAGAGACAAACGTGTACCATGCAGGCATCCGAGTGAATGTGAAGGAGAACGTGGTGTTCTTATCTGCCATAAGAGGTGGATTAGAGGAGACCAGACAATTTTCCCAGAGAACGGAGTGAGGGTGAGGGCCCCTGGCTGGGAACTGTCTAGGCGGAGTGGAGGAGTGCAAGAAAGCCTGTGCTGAGACTATGTCAGGCTGAGTGCCCTAGTTAAATGGTGTGGTGGTCCTGTCGTTACTGAGAATGGATCGGGGCATGCTGACCATGAGGCTTTTGTCCTGGCTAGTGTAAGGAGTGGCAGTAGTTTTGCACTGGAGTGGAGTGAACAGATTGGACAGATTGAGGAAGCAAAAAGCAGAGGACACAGCTGATGTGTATTAAACACTCTTTAAAATTTGATGTGTATTTATACCGTGTCTTAGTACGGGCTGCTGTAGCAACTACCATGGATGGGTCACTTAGGCAACACACAGTTGTACTCCGGCCCGGTGGCAGGTGTCAGCTCCAGAGCTCAGCAGATTCTGTGTCTGGCCAATGGGTGAGGGGAAGCACAGAGACTTCCCCTGCTATGGCTGCATCAGGGAGTACAGCCTCCACATGTGAATGTGGGAGGGCACAAGCATTTCATTCAATAAATATCGGTAATCAAAATACCTGACACTAAGTCTTTCATAAGGGATAGAAGTTCATAGGGCACACAGTTCCAGAGGCAGAGAGTCCCAAGAGCATGCAGCTGGCATCTGCTTGGCTGTCCTGAGGACCAAATTTCATCTTTATATCATGCACTGGGTCAAGTCTTGGGAATTTAAAACGGAATCTGATTGTAGTGGAATAAAAGCTTCTATACTGTTAATATCCGCAGCACTATCAAGGTAGATTACTTGTGGATCAAAACGGAGACAATTCTAATTGGAAGAGAATTCTATCTGGAGTCTTCTAGAGGAAATAAAAGCTAAAGCATGAGAAGTAATGAGTTTTCTGTGTTAATAGGGTAGAAAGGAAGGTGAAAGCAACGTTTGCTGAAGAAAGCAGAAGTGGAGAATGTGAAGGAAAATGCGAGACGCGCCAGCTGTTGGAAACTTTTCCTGTGGCAGTCCAGGGGCCTTGATGCTTTCCTGTCTTGCCTTGCCCTCAGGTTTGGCTTGGAATCTCTAGAGCTGAAACTGAAGCGGGAGCAGAAATAGGTAGGAGGTTGACTGAGTTTGAAGAAGTGGACAAGCATCTGAAATGTTCATGGCAGAAGTAGAGGTCTAGAAATAGGAACTGAGTGTGAATATTGAATGCACCATATAGGTGATGTGTAAATTATTGAAGGTGGATATGTTATTGAGGCAGAAAGAAAAAAAATACCTTGGATAATATTAATATTGAATATCAAGCTGGTTAAGAATTTTGGAGGCAGAAAAGATGGGTTAAGAGAAGTTGCTGGTTATATAAGGTAAGTTGGATGGTAAATGGCTTCCTGGCCTAATTGTATTACTTTAGGACCACTGGCCTACGAGTTGAAGGAAAATTTTCTTTCTGGCCCTGTTAGTAGCTCAAGTAGAAGTTTAAAATTAGTTACACCTTTGGCACTTGCAGTGTTTCTAAAAATATTTAGGATTAACTTTTATCTTACTATTGTTAATATTTTTTGAAGTTCCAAAACACCCACTGTTGGCACACCGATTGCATTATTTTATTTCTTCTAGAAACCTAAATCTGTAAAGAGACCTTTTTTGAAAGAAATTTTTCATTGCTACTACTTTATGTACAATAAATATTACTATATGGATCCAACTAAACTAGTACTTTCAGTGCTACCAATTCCAACAGATTTATTTAGATAAAAGCATATCTTGGAAATTGCTCAGACCATTCAAAGTATGTCAACTTGCTAAATAATAGGTTACCATCTCTGGTCCATTGCTGGAATTTTGCTGGATTTCTTTTTTTTTTTTTCGGAACCAGGGATTGAACTCAGGCCTTTGTGCTTGCCAGGGAAGCCTATATTTCCACTGAGCCATCTCCCTGGCCCCATGGATTTCTTTTGATGAGTATAGTTTCATTGCCTTAGACTCACATTTATCCTAGTAGTTGACCTCTTGCCTTTCAGCAGCTACTTTGTGTTCTGTGTTAGTTGAAGACACTTGCATTTTGAATGTGATTTCTTAATTGTATCTTTTCTTTCATACTTCCTGAATTATAACACTTAATAGGAAAGAGGATAAGGTCTTGTGCATGTGTTTCCTTGAGTGCTCTGTGGTCATTTTCTCATGGTAGCTCTTCTAACCAAGGCAGGGAGATTGTTTTCAGATTTGCATGATCATGGTGCTGTATAGATTGGGCAAAAATAAGAAAGAAAACCAAGATGAACTGCTCTATCTCTAGGTAGGTGTGTGTTGCTGTTCATGAGGTGCTTCTGTGGTGTGTGCCTCCAAGATGCATGCGTCGGAATCCTCGAAGATTCATGTTGTCTCTGCCTTTGGAGGGTCCCAGAGTTACCCTCACATGGAAGTGTTTTTCTAGCACAGTATGTGCTTAACTTTCTGGCTGCTGCTTTAATTGTCAGTAGTCATCAATCTATGCTATTTGTTTTCTAGAAGTGTGGGCGGGTGGATTCATGTTTATATCTTTCCTTACTTTATGCCCAGGGCTTAGCGGTCCTTGGCTTGAGCTATTACTGAAGGCACCTGGCTGGTGGAGCGCAGCAGTAGGCAAGTAGATCAAGACGCATGGTGTTTTTTCCTTATGGCAATGAGGAGTCTTTGAAAAATTTTAAGATAAGGAGAGTTGCTTGAATTTTCCATTTTTATACAGTACTTACATGTATTTATAGGTGAGGAATCTAACGTTTTCTATTAAAGATATAAATATTTGAACTATAATAACCATAATTAGTGTGTAGAAGGAAGCAATTGAAGGATGAGTAGTTAAAATGAAGTAGTAGATGAAGAAGGGGGAAAAGCCTAAGATACCTGTGTGTGTGTGTGTGTGTGTGTGTGTGTGTGTGTATGAGAGAGAGAGAGAGAGAGAGAGAGAGCGAGCGAGCGAGCATGAGCAAGCAACCAGATGACAATACTGCTACATGATTCAGAAGAATTGGGAAGATCAGGCTTGGAGAATGAGAGTAAATTGAAGCTCGTCCTTGTGTATTTGCAGTATGTAACAGGCATGTAGGTTTTCCTGTCTAGAAGCCAGTTTCTTGGAATATTCTGAAGTGTGGAAGAGAAGATCAGAGTAGCAGTAATATTTTATGGAAACTTCAGCAAGGCTGAGATGAGGGAATGAAGTTAGTCAGTGATTGCAGGAAAATATTTGTACTGAGGGTAGCAACCTTAAGGAAACTCATGGTGGAGGATACTCCAAGGAAGGGGAACAGAAGGGTACATGTGGTATATGAGGAGCTAGAGACTGGCTGCGCAGATGCCAAGGGCAGGTTGGTGTGAACTCAGGGTCAGCAGCCAAGACGTGTGCCAGAACCTCAGAGGCAGAGTGGAAGGAGATGATGGGGGAACCAAGGAACAGAGGTGCAGTGGAGTCAGGTTGGTGTATGGAGGGTACAGGAGAAGGCAAATGTGAGTGTACCTATAGACATTCAGAGGAGAATGGGAGAGAAACAGATGGTAGCGAGGCAAAGACAGCTTTGTGTGCTGTGAAAGAATGTGTGTATATAGGAAGTAGACATTTGCTTTGGTGAGCATGCAGATGCCAGAGTGAAAGTACAAGAGAAGGAGTGTCCAGTAGCTGCCAGAGTCTTGATTTGTGGACACGGGTTCCACATACTAGCCTTGAGTAGAAGAGAGTCACTTCTTCCTCTGGACTTGAAGTGACAGTGGTCTGATTGCAGACAGTTTTGTAGTAGATGATGGGTCAGAAGAATTGAGAGGGATCCAGTTCCATAGCTAGTCTTTCATGATGAGGTGAATTACAGAGGCTGAGGAAGACACTGATGGAGAAGGGAACGCAGGGGATAGAATAATCATTTTTTTGTCGGATTTACTTGACTGTACTTGGCTGTTCAGTGAAAGAAACAGTTTGTGCATTTATTGTATAATAATGGCTTTTCCTGGTTAAGAAACAACTTGGGCATTAATCTGACACTAGGGCTTTGCTAATGGACAGTAAGTAGTTCCAGTGATCTTGCTGGGCTCTCGTCTGGCTGGGATGGAAGAATCCCTGAAGGAGTGAGGCCTGAGGAGGTCTGCTTGATGAGTGGTGGACTGCAGTAGAGAGGTAGACAGGAGGACAGAGGACAGTGGACAGAGGCTGTTCTTTGCTCTGCAGGTAGCCCTGATTTCTTGTGCCTACTGCAGAGACCCTAGTTGATGGTGGGTGAAGTAGCCAGCGACTCAGCTGCCCTTTGCCAGACTTCATTTCATTGCATCTCAGATTCCACCCTTGTCTTTTTTGGTACACCCATGTCTCTGTAGATGTGATAGGATAGGAGAGTTCTTTTTCTAGATATGAGATAAAAACCAGGTTGACCATTTTTTTTTTTGGAAAATGACAGTGTTTCCCACATAAAGTCAGGGATGAAGCAAAGGGTTGCATTTTAGAATATTTAGGCTTGTAGGTCCCCTGGTCATGCTGTGGAGTCCCCAGTTGGCTAGTGGCTTTGGCTTCTCAAAAGGGAGCTGAGGCAGGATGGTATCCAGCAGATCTGTAGGAGATGGCCCAAGGATGTGTCCGCCGCATGATTTTATAGGAGGGGTGTTGGGCCACTTGGGATCCCTAGATTATGTTTGTAAACTGCTGTCTGAAAACATTGTAATTACTTACTTTAATTAATTCATAATCCTTTCTTGGCCCAAAACTTTGTTAAATAGATATTGATTCAGACACTGAAGACAAACTGACTAAAATAGACACTTGTTTATGCTACAAGAACCAATCTGACAGTTCTGCTATCATCACGAGATAATCTTAACCTCTCCACCTAGTCTCCTCTCTTCACTTTCATTTTTCCCAGAGAGCATCTCTTTTTTCCAAATAAAACAAAACCAGTTGCACCTTTAGCCATGAGTATTTTTCCTCATGGGCTATAAATAATTTCCTATGCAATGTGTCTTGCAGCTGAAATTAAATTCTACAAAAGTTGCAGCAAACTTTATTTGGATATTAACAGAAAAGAAAACAATAAGCAGGCCATGCAGAACGCCATCACTGACTAAGCAAGTCCATTATTGCTGTGCCCCATTTGCACCTCCATGCTAGACCCTGTCTCCCTGGTCTGTGTGAGGCGCAGTCAGTGTCTGAGGACAAGTGGTTAGGATAGGGCTTGGGGCACTCTATGTGCTCCATCAAGTTCACACTTACTAACATTACAGCTGACTCATACAGCGTGAAGAAGACCACAGGTAGTATGGTTGGAGGTGGCAAGCAGAGAAGACCCCAAGTGGGTGTGCATCTGCAGGGACTGGAGTAGTTTTGGTTAAAGAATGGTCTCGGAATTTAAACTACCAATGTAGAGGGACTTGCACTGATGAGAAGTGAGGGTCATTAGATGTGAAAGTGACATGTTGCTGGAGAGTGGTATTTATGAACAGTGCAACTGTGATTGCAACATCTGCCCATGTGGACTGACAGAGTTGTGTTGTAGTCACTGCCTAAATATGACAAGTGACATTGCTAAATGTGACTTGATTTTCTAAAGTGGGGAGATATTCTTGGTAAAGTGCTTCTCAGTTTATTCAAGTTGCTTTCCTAGAAAATGCAGTATGTATTAAATCTTCCTAAAAATGACTGTGTAAACACAAACACTGTGTGTTCTCATCCATAAGTGGAAGCTACAAGGAGTTGATTTTGTAGAGTAGGATAGTGATTACCAGAGTTTAAGAAGGGATAAGAGACAGGGCTAGAGAAAGTCAGGTGAGGGACACCAAAATACAGTCAGGTACAAGGAATAAATTCTGGCACTCTGCAGGGCAGCAGGGGAACTGGAGTCTTCAAGAATGTGTTATATATTTTACAGAGGAGCTAAGGAAGGACTTTAGAGGTTCCCAACACGAAGAAGTGATGACTGCTTAAGGTGGAATCCTTGCTTTCCTGATTTGGTCATGACCTGTTGTAGACATGTACTAAATTATCACACCATGCTGCATAAATACATGCAGCTACTATATATGAACTTTTCAGGAGAAGACACTTATCATATGAGAAATTAAGTACTGTTTCATTGCTTTTGTTCCCCGGCACTCCCATAGACATCCATCGTCAGTCTTGTGGAGCACAGGCCATGGTTCTGTGTGGCTGCAGTGACCCTGCGCTGCATGGCGGCCCACAGCCCAGGGCGCACCTATTCACACCAACACCATCAAGTGCTCTCCTTACAGCCCCTGCACATGTGCAGCTGTTTACATTAAGCCTCCCTGGATGGCGCAGAAGAATGGCCCTGTGTGGGTGGGCCTTGGAGAAGGTGTCGCCCATGCCTAGAGACTGAGTGAGACAGGCCACTGAGGCAGAGGCAGCCAGCGTTTCCAGTAGATTTTGGTGTCAAATTGCTATGGCCCGGATGGCGGGGTTTTCTTTCCCTCCCCCCCTCCCACACAACCGCAGTCTTGGCATCCCTGGATGCCCAGTTGCGTTGCCACTCAGCAGCCCATGTACAGATTGAGTGGACTTATGGGAGCATAATTGTCACAAAATTTTTAAAATGAATTGGCATTACTTTTGTTTTTACTGTGCTTTTTTAAATATTCTTTTTCCATCTGAAGATGGGTACAAATGCTATGTAAATGTTTGTTTCTCTCTCTCTCTCTTTTTTTTTTTGCCATAAATTAATGTTTGCTTGTGAACATAGCCACGAGCATAAAACTCATGCAATCAGCAAAGGTGATTATTGCAGGCTCACCTTTTATCCAAACTCATACACTGTGAATAGAATCTTTTTTGGCTGATCATGACAGTTTTTGTTGTTTTGCAAGAGTCATCTCATGTGCAGCAATTTACCTCTGTGATCCTGGCCAGTCAGAAGTATTGCTTTCCAAAGATTGATATTACAAAGTCTAGCCAAATTAGGTTGTTTAGATATTATGCTTTATTTTAAATTTGGTGACTTCTGTCATGTGAAATGGTATTTTAGACTTACAGTAAAAATTTAGGATGTTCAAAAATATGGTTATCGACTCAAGGAATTAAATAAGATTTTTAGCTTAATTTTGGAAACCCCTAATGAAGACCCGAAGCGGTTCTGAAATGTGCAGGTCTTGTGAGGTGTGTTCCTAGCTTTCATCTTTTTCCTGGAGGAAATTCCCTGCTGTGGATGTCTTTGCAAAAAGCATTAATTGTTATTCTTCTTGGGTCTCTCTGCGGAGAACCCAGAGTTGTAAAAATGAAGCCTCCTTCTTACCCTGTGAAGGTCATAGCAGCAGACATGGGCTTGAGATGGAGCCTTGAGATGGTTGCATTCGGGCTGGGGAGGTGGCTCAGTGAACAATCGCTTCCCTGGTAAGTGCAAGGGTCTGAGTTCAATTCCTGGTTCCGCCAAAATCAATCAATCAATCAATCAATCAATCCTGACTTAGTGTTGCTCCACAGTGATATCTCAGTCTTAGGCATGGGCGGCACCTCTTCATTAAGTCACTTTTCTTCCATATTAGAAATTTGTATCACTTGTGGGAGAAAAATAAGATCTTTTCTAAAATGTATTTATTCTTGTCTCTTAATATTATCATTTAGTTTATGTTATAAGCAGGTAGAAGATAAATTTGTTCTCTTTTTTCCATAATCTCGAAACTAAATCGTTTCCTCGTAGCTGCTTTCCCCTCTCCCGTGTTGCCTGCCAGGCAGAGGCTGGACCTCTGAGCACAGCCGGGCAGGCTCAGCTGCTCTTCCTCACCCAGGGGAGGCTCCCTGGGAGGTCTTCATGAACTGTGGTGCAGTTTGTGAGGACTCTTTTAAGTGAGTTTTCTAGTGGCCTTTATGTTGAAAATCCACTTCTGTGTGCTATGTGGTACCTTATGAATGTATTTCTGCATCCTGACAGCACAGCGGTTTGCTGCTCCCTTTGGTTGTTTTTACCACTTGGAAAGGCTTCTGCAAAGGTATGTGACAGTCACATTTTGAGAGTTTCTGTTTCTCCACGTATTGTGTTATAATGTGGGATGTTTAGTTTGAAGTGAGAGTAGTGAATTAATACTTGCTAAAAATTTAGTATAATTGAAAAGAGGATAAATTTTTTTGATTTTCAGAGTTTATCTTCTGTTATAAGTCCACATACTTACTAGGCCAAGCATGTATGAAACACTTAAAAATAGTTTCTATGTCTCACAGATAATAAGTTTTAACTGGTGGTATTTAAAAATAATGCATTACAAAGAACAAAATCCTAACAGGATATTGTTGGGAATAAGTTAAGAAAAATTGGAGATGGTGTCTCGTGTATACACATCTGCAATCCTGGCTACTTGGGAGGCTGAGCCAGGAGGATCGCAAGTTCGAGACTAGCCTGGGCAACTTAGGGAGGTCTTGTTTCATTTGATTGATGGATGGATGGATGGATGGATGGATGGACAGACAGGAAAAAAAGGTAGTTAGAGAAAGGTTCTTATATCTAAAGAATAGGAAGAAAAATATCCTGATAGAGAACAGCATGTGACAATACTCTGTGATGGGAAAATGATGGGGAAAAAGTAGGGCAGGTTTTTTTTTTTTCTTTCTTTTTTTTTTTTTTTGGTAGGGCGCTTTGGCTTTGGGAACTTGATCTGTGGCAAAGTGAGCACACACAGAGAAAAAATGGAACGGTATCAGAAAATGCTAGGACAGAGCCCATTTTGGGAATTTTAGTCTATATTTTAAAAGTCATGAAAATTTACTGAAGAATCTTGAGCAAGAGATGTGGTATAACTAGATTAGATAAATGCTTTGTGAAGAACATTCTTTGTGGAGAACAGCTTAGTGTTAGTGGCCTGGGAGTGGGTTGTGCAGAAGTAAATAAGCCAATGAGATGAGTTAGGCAGCAATGGTATTTATTGAGAAATGGGTTTGGAATAAAGTAGTCGTGGTTTAAACGGAGCGTGGGTGTCTGTGAAAGGTGGTCGATCTACAGAATGTGATGCGACGCTAGGGCGTGAAGAGCTCCTGACGTGAGTGCCACGGTCTCCTCCTTGGGTAGATAAAGACTTTTTTTTTTCTCTGAAGATCTCATATTTTGTTTAGGACAGTTTTTAAAAAAATGCTCTTCATATACCCAAACTGGAGTTTCAGCAGCAAAAAAATGTGCAGCTCAGGACCTCAAAGGTGAGTTCAGTGCTGAATTCACCAGCCTTAGTTCTTACTAGGTTGTGACCTGTGACGCAGTCTTTGAGGAGTATTTGGTCACAGGAACAGAGCCCAGTAAAACAACAGTTGATCATAGAAGTCTTGTATGCATTCCTCCAAAACATACAAAGCTCACTTAGTTCCCAGCGCTACTTTCTAATGTTCTTATTCCTTTCTTATCCTCTGTCTTCATCATATGCTATCTTTCCTTTTTTTTTTTTTTTTTTTTT
>NDGM011137362.1:0-13113 GCA_002564305.1 Octomys mimax | reverse complement strand
TTAAATTTTGGGGCCCTAGTATTTTTTAGTTCTTTATAAATTCTAGAGAGCAGACCTTTGTTTCAGTGCTTATTAGTCATGATTTTTTCCAATTTGTGGGTTGTCTTTTCACTTTGTTGGCAATTTCTTTTGATATGCAAAAACTTCTCAAAAAGAGGAGGTCCCAGTTGTTTATTCTTTCAAGTATTACCAGTGCAATTTGATATTTGTTCATAAAAACTTTGCCTACCCCTATGTCTTCAAGAGTTCTAACACTTTCTCTTCCAGGAGATTTAGTGTTTCTGTTTTAATGTTTTAATCTTTAATCCACTTTGACTTTAGCTTAGTGTATGGTGATAGACCTGGGTCAAGTTTTAGTTTTTGGCCTGTGAAGAGCCAGTTTTTCCAGCACCATTTCTTAAAAGGCTATCTTTTTTTCCAGTGAGAATGTTTGGCCCTTTTGTCAGAGAAAAATTGCCTGAGAGTGTTCCTAGTGGCTTCTGCATCTTCTAGTCTACTGTATTGATCCTCAGGTCTATTTTGTTTCCTGTACCATGCTGATTTTATCAAAGTAGCCTTGTAGCATAGTTTCAAGTCAGGAATTGTAGTGCCTCCTGCCTTGTCTTTGTTGGCCAGGATAACCTTTTCTATTCCAGGACTTTTCTGGTTCCAAATAAATTCTAGGAATGATTTTTCTAGGTCTGTGCGCTTTGGTGGTAGTTTGATAGGGACTGCATTATATCTGTACAGCAATGTTGGGAGTATGGCCATCTTCACAATATTTGTTCTTCCGGTCCAGGAATAGGGAATATCTTAACATTTTCTGAAATCCTGTACAAAGTCTTTTGTCAGAGTACTGTAATTTTCCTTGAAAGGATCTTTGACTTCTTTAGTTAGATGAATTCCAAGGTATTTCACTTTCTTCAGTGCTATTTTACAAGGTATTGTTTTTCTAATTTCCCTCTCAGTGTGTTTGTTTTGTGTGTAGAGGAATGCTATTGACTTTTGGATATTGACTTTGTATCCTGCTATAATACTGAATTTGTGTATCAATTCTAGTAACCACTTGGAATTTTTTGGGTCTTCCCATAAAGTATCATGTCATTTGCAAATAATGATAGTTTAAATTCTTTTATACCTATTCTTATTCCTTTTATTTCTCAGTCTTGTCTAATGGTTCTAGCTAATGATTCCAGAACTATATTGAATAGGAGTGGTGATGAAGACATCCTTGTCTTGTACCAGATCTGAGAGTAAAATATTTCAGTTTTTCCCAAAGAGAATTATGGTAGCCACTGGGTTGTCATAAATGGCTTTTATCAGGTTAAAATAGAGGCCATTTTTCCAATTGTCTGTAAGACTTTGAATGTGAATGCATCTTGGCCTTTGTCAAAAGACTTTTCTGCATCAATTGAGATGATCATGTTGTTTTTAGACTTGGCTCTATTGATATATCATACTACATTTATAGATCTGCATATGTTGAGCCATCTTTGTATCCCTGTGATGAATCCTACTTGATCATGGTGTATGACCTTCTTGATGATTTGCTGTATTCTTTTTGCTAGGAGTGTATTGAGGATTTTTGTATCTATGTTCATGAGAGAGACTGGCCTGTAGTTATCTTTTTTATTTACGTCTTTCCCTGGTTTTGGTATCAGTACACTACTTGCCTCCAGGAATGATTTTGTGAGGATTGGTTCCTTTTCAATTTCATGGAAGAGTTTGAGGAGTATAGGGATTATATCTTCTGTAAATTTCTTATAGAATTCAGCTGTGTATGCATCAGAACCTGCACTTTTCTTTGTCATTAGATTTTCTTTATTACATTTCATTTTTCATTGGCTGTTATTGGGTTATTGAGAGTTGTATATCTTCTCGCTTCAGTTTTGGTAATTTTTAACTTTCTAGGTATCTGTCCATTTCATCTGTGTCTTCTTTTCTGTGAGAGTAAAGATTCTAAATGTAGCTATTTATAATCTTCTGAATTTCCACTGAGTCTCTGGTGATTACACCCTTTTCAATCCTTATTGCTTGTATTTGAATTTTTTCTTTCCTTTTTTTAATGAGGTTAGCTAGGGGTTTATCGATTTTATTTAATCTTTCAAAGAACCAGCTTTTTGATTCTTTAATTCTTTAAACTGTTTTCTTCGTCTCAACTGAATTAATTTCTGTTGTAATCTTTATGATTTCTTCTCATCTTTGGGCTTTGTGTTTGGTTTTCTCTCCCTTTTCTTGATGCTGGAAGTGCAGCATTAGGGTATTTATTAGTTCCCATTCTGTTTTCCCAATGTGTGAGTTCAGAGATATAAATTTCCCTCTGAGAAATGCATTCATCACATCCCCTGAATTCCAATAAATTGTGCTTGAATTTTCATTGAGTTGTAGATACTGTTCAATTCCTTGTTTAATTTCCTCTGTGACCCATTGGTTTCTGAGTAGGGTGTTATTTAATTTCCATGCATTTATGGTGTTTTTCTGTTTTCTTGTCTAGTTTATTTCCAGTTGCATTGCACTGTGGTCAGATAATATGGATGTTATAATTTCTACTTTCTTACATATACTTAAGCATGACCTTTGGACCAGTGTGTGGTCTATTTTTGAAAATGACCCATGTGCAGCTGAAAAAATGTGTATTCAGCTGTGGTTGTGTGGAACGCTCTATATATGTTCAATAAGTCCATTTGTTTCAAGATCTGGTTTAGTTTTGCTACTTCTTTGGCAACTTTTTGTCTACTTGACCAATCTTTTTAGTATAAAGGTGTGTTAAGGTGTCCTGTTAAAACTGTGGTATTGAATATTAGATTATTCATGTCCATTAAGATTTGTCTTCTATAGTTGGGTGCTCCCATGTTTGGTGAGTATACATTTATGTGTGTTACCTCTTCCTCTTAAATTTTTTCTCTAACCAGTATGTAGTAGCCTTCTTTATTACATTTGGTCTTTCTTGGCTTGAAGTTGAGACTCTCTGAGAACAGGATTTCTACTCCTGATTTTTTCTGAAGTGCTGGGCCATATAACATTGCTTTCTGTTCTTTGACTTTCAACCTATAAATTTCTTTATGAGCTAAGTATGTTTCTTGTTTACTGCATATTGTTGGATTTTGTTTCCTAATCTACTATGCCAGTGTCTTTCTTTTAATTGGTGAATTGAGGCCATTTACATTGATGGTTGTAAGTGAGATGTACTGATTTATGATCGATATATTATTTACCTGCTGTTGTTTACTCCTTTTTTTCCTGTGTTTGTTTGCCCTATTTAGTGACCTCCTTTTGTTCTCGTTCATGGAATTCTGATCATTTTCTTCTCTCTCTAGAACATCTTTCAGTAGTCTGTGTGGAGGTGGCTTTGTCATTATGAAATTCTTTAGTTGTTCTGAGTTATGAAAGTATTTCACTTCTCCATCAATCTTGAAAGAGAGTTTTGCAGGGCATGGTATTCTGGGCTGGAATTTGTTTTCCTACAGGACTTGAAGTACTGTGCTCCATGCTCTTCTTGCCTTCATGGTTTGTGAAGAGAAGTTGTCTATTATTCTGATGGGTGTTCCTTTAAATGTTATCTGTTTCTTTTCTCTAATGGCTTTCAGTATATTATTGTTGTGTTGGATTTCTGGGATCTTGACTATTATGTCCCTCAGTGTATTTTTAATTGGATTGAAGTTATTTGGAGTTCCGTATGCTTTAGTTAACTGAATTTCAGATGGTTTTCTCTTATTTGGGAAGTTTTCTGTTATTACTTCTGCCCGTATTCTTTTAATATCATTTGTATTGACTCTTTCTTTCTCATTGATGTCTATTTATCTCATGTTGTTCTTTGTATTGTCTTGCAGGTGATGAATTAATTTTTTTTGCCTCCTTGTTGCTTTTAAGAGATCTTGTCTTATATTTTCACTAGTTGCAACAGTGTCTTCAAGATCTGAAACTCTATGCTCACTTTCACTCAAATGGTTTTACAAGCTTATGATTGAAATTTTAAGTTCCTCTGTATCTCTTTAACTGTGCTTCATGCAATCTGTTTCTTTCCTGTATTGCTCATTCAAGGAATCCTTGGCTTTTTTATTCTCCTCTGTTATTTTCTCCATGTTTTCTTGAGAAAGTTATTATTTTTTTTTACTTCAGAGATTATTTGTGATCTGACTTATTCTATATGTTCATGAATTTGATTCTTTACTTCAGATGCTTTTAATTCAGAGATTTCTTTTTTATTTCAGAGATTAATTCTGATCTGAGTTACTCTATACTTGTCTGCTGTTGTTTCTTTACTTCAGACGCTATTAATTCAGACATTTCAGCTGTGCTCATTTCCTCTGCACTTGTTCTGGTTTGGTTCTGGACCTGAGATTGTATTTTGCTCCTTCTCTTTGTCATTTTTGTAGTGCACTGTCCTCTGACTTTTGGTGTAGAGTTTTGGTGCAATTATAACCTTAGCACCTACTAAAATTCAGGTGCAGATCTACTAAGTTTGAGTTCACCCAGTTGTGCCTGGCTTGGGTCTGGCTACTGTGCTCAATTCCTTCCTGTTTCAGCTTTTGGAGGTAAACCTGTTGTACTGCTCTGACAAGATGTTCTGCTCCTAGTTTAGCTGGGTGGTTTTAGCCCCCAGTCTCTCTGCAGGGAGTCAAGCTGTAGAGTTTCTCCCTAGCCCTGTATTCCAGGTCTAGGCTGGGTCTGGAGGGGTCCAGGGATCTCAGGAGAGCTCAGAGGCTCTCCCACACACTCACAGTCTGGGTCTGTCCTGGTATGGGGGGTTCCGAGACTGCTGTGGAAGTTCTCACTCACAAGGCATGCTTGGGCTCACACTGGAGGGGTGGTGGGGTTCTGAGAGCATGGGAAAAGTTCTCACTCACAAGACAGACCTGGGCTTGGTCCGCCAAGGTCCAACAGACATAGGTGAGCACAGAAGCTCTCCTGCACCCTCATAGGCCTGGGCTTGGGTGGGTCTGGATGGATCCTGAGAGCCTGGAGGAAGTTCTCATTCACAGGGCAGGCTTGGTCTTGATCTGAAGAGTTCCAGCAGGCACAGGGGAGCACAGAAGCTCTCCCATACACTACCAGGTCCTGGGCTTGGTAGGTCTGGAGGGATCCCAAGAGAGCAGCAGATGTTTTCACTTATAAGATGGGCCTGGACTTGGTGCAGAGAGGTCCTGAGTGTGCAGGGGAGTGCAGAAACTGTCCCACACACTTGCAGGTTCTGGGCTTGGGCCTATGTCTTAGCTACTATTAACTTTTTGCTGGGACAAATACCCAACATTCAAAATGAAGGAAGGAAAGTTTTATTTAGCTCACAGTTACTGGAGGGTTTAGTCCGTATTCCGCTGACTCCAAGGGAAACAACAGCATTTCATATGGCAGAAAACAATGAAGAGCAGAGGAGGAGCAGCAGCTGCAGCGTCCATCAAGCCTCTTTCTTCCTTCTACACTGACTGCCAAGACTGGCGCTCCATCACAAAGATCGTAGCTCTTCCAAAGTGGTGCAGCTGTGAAGCTCAAGCTCCTCTGAAGACTCGGACTTCTCCATGGAAGTGGGGCAGGGTGGCAGGAAGTTGGGCAGGACTGCAGGAGCCTTTCTCAATTCCTGGGCCCTGCCCACCTGCAGGGCTAGGCTTCCACGCTGAGAACTGTCAGAGCTTATTCAGCCAAATTGACACAATGTATCAACTAACACAGCCTACAATCTTTAGACTGGTTTCAAGTGTGAAAAGGTGCTTTAAAGATTTCTCCAAATACAGCTTCTCTAACTGCAGCAGAACACCCATCTCTGACAAAACAAAACAGAAAAGGTGAGCCACAAAGCTAGGAATTTGATCAAATATATGTAGGTGAAACTTGGCCTAGTGCCTAAAGCAAATAAGCTACCTTATTCCTGAGATGAATATCCCATCTGTTTAAGTTTTCCTGTCTGTTGCTAGTGTCAGGCGTTACTTCACAAAAGTTTTTTTGTGGAAAAAAAGGAGGGGAAGGAAAAAATATATATGTATGTACAGGAGAGTTAGGCTAGATATATAGCTACTTTCTCTTAGTTCACTGAGACTAAAAGTTTGTACTAATATTGTTTAGACAAGATATCATGTCTGCATCTTGTGCTCTGAATGACTACTATGAAGACAACAATGTGCAATGTATTAATTAATGTAAACATTCTACTAACCTGTCTTGAAACTGTTTCATGGCTTTTTTTATCTTTTTTCTCATTGAAATGAGTAAAATTATAATAAAATGGGCATCTTAGTTGAATATACACTTCTCAGATGAATAATACAAATGGAAAATAAATACATTTTTTGACATCATTGGTATTTTGTTTGTTTTTTTGTTTCATTTTCTTTCTCTTTCACTTATGTATTTGCACAAGGTCTCACTACATAGCTTGGACTCATGGTGATCCTCCTGTTTTCAGCCTCCCCAGCACTGGGATTACAGGCATGTGCCATCATGCTGAGTTTCAGTGGACAGCACCACCAGGGCTATCATAGCACGCAGCACTGGGTATCAAACCTGAGTCCTTGAACTTGTCAGGCGGGCATGTAGACTGCTGAGCTCTCTTCCATCCCACCATCATTGGTATTTTGAGAAGTTCAAATTAAAACAACACTGAGATTCCATCTCACCCCAGAAAGAGTGCCTATTATGAAGAAGTCAACCAATAAGAAATACTGGAGGGGCTGTGGGGGAAAAGGAACCCTGTTTCATTGTTGGTAGGAGTGCAGACTGGTAGAACCACTATGCAAATCAGTGTGGAGATTTCTCTAAACACTAGGCTTGGAGTTCCCATTCAACCCAGCTATTCCCCTCCTGGGTGTTTTTCCAGATGAACTGAGAACATGAAACCACATTGACATATGTGCACCTATATAGCAGTGCAATATATCATAGCTAAATCTTGGAAGTAACCTAAATGTCCATCAACCAAAGAAATGACAAAAAAAGATGTGGTATTTGTATGCAATGGAGTATTATTCAGGTATAAAAATATAATTTTGAGGATTTTATTGGTAAATGGATGCAACTAAACAGTATAGTCATAAGTGAAATAAATCAGACCTGCATGACTAAACATCATGTTGTTTTGCTAGTGTAAGAAACTGCAAGAGTAAACAAAATCTGAAGAGTACAATAGATACTCTGAAAATGGAATGAATCTGTTCAACATGAAGGTGTTATTGAGTTGAAGAGGACAGGAATGTGAGGGAGAGTTGAGAAACAGACATATCTATGTATGTATGCAGGTGGCTTGGATAAATCTACAGTGGATTTCTCCCTGTGTACATAAAGGAGCAGCTAATACTTTTTCTTCCATTTCTGTCCTTTTCCTCTCTTCTTATTGTCTTATACCTTTTCCCCCAGCTTTTCATCCATTTGTCTGGTACTATAAGCAACTAAGTTGAAAAGAAGTCTATATAGTACAATGAATACTGTCGAATTTATATTGTTTTGTTTAGTGAAATTCTTTATCATTTCTAATCCTTTAAATTATTACAATTCTTTATTTTCTTTAAAAATAGCCAAGATTAAACTATTTTTGAACAAAAGAATCTCAAGTCATAGTACACAAACAACAGTATACATTACATTTACACAATCAATTTTAGCATAATTTTGAGCAGCTGGAAACTTTTGTAGAAGCATATCAGAAAAATACTTAAAAATCAGAAATGCTAAAAGAATGGAAAGGAAAGGAAAGAAAAATGTGTAAAGAAAGGAAAAGAAAAAAATGAAAAGAGAAAAGATAAAAATTGTTGATGTCAAACAAAAACAGCTAATAAACAAACATATCTAGCTTACATACCCAGAGTGTTTTCAAATATATTTTTAGGCCAAATTAAATTTTAATAACTTTTATAATATTAGAAGTTTGTAATTACAAATAAAATAGAATAATATTGTATTTTATTTTGTCTTAAGAACAATGGCAATGATCATGTCACTTTCTCTCATATAACCTCCAGTACAGTTGTCTCCATACATTCTTCCATCTACTCAGGTTTTCTTTTCCCAGTTTTAGTCAACATCTCTTGGGCATCCTGGGTCAATTTCTTTAATTGACCCCAGGTGGGTTGAGCTCTGTCTTTATTTACTAGTGGTGGAGCAGTCTTTGAGGCATCACTGACACAGAACCAAGCCTCGACTTCTTCAGAAGTGGAAGCTATTCCTTCTCTGAGTCTGTGCCTATGATACATTGGACAGCACACTCAGACACGGATCAGTCATTTGGAATTCTCTGGAAGACACAAGCATACTCTATCATAAGTGAGTAATGGGCTGGGCCCCTTCCATTGTCCAGCATGAACATCTTTCCAAAGAAGCCTTCCCAACCTCTTTTCTTTTACCTGATTGACTTGTCTTTTTACTGCTATAGTCCCATCCCATCACCTCATAAAAATTCTAGTATGAGATGTCAATTTTTTACATAAGGATTTCCCTTTTCATTTTTGTATTTGAATTTTGAACATACAGAGCACAGTCAATATTTCCTTGACTTTGAGAGTTACAAGTATTTATTGCGGTAAATGAAATGTGAGAAGTTTTACACAACTTTGGAAGGCAGTGTTATGTAAGCCAGACCATTGTCTCTCTTAAATGCCTGCAGGCCCCCAAAGGTACTAACAGCATCCAAACAATGAGCAATGACATACTTAGAGTCACCTCACCAGTGTGGGCAAAAGAAAAAATAAATCCAGAGGAAGAATTTACTAAAACATGGATCCAGCCTAGAGAGCCAAACTTAGAGGAATGTGACATCCATTTGCCAGAGAGGACTGGGGTGAAGCCATCAGAAATTAACCCCCAGAGGGAGTGAGGGGAGATGTATTATGCATAATGAACATAATGCATAATGAACATAATGAACATTGTGTAATGATTTTATGAGCCTTTCCTCAAGTTAAAGGAAAGGCTGTTTGTGTTATGCAGAAGCATTCTAATGGAAGGGAACAGAGGAGCAGAAGCCTGTCAGAGAGTAGCTGAGGAGCAGCGAGCGACAGCAGCCAGCAATTTTTCATTAGTAGCTTTCACCTTAGTGAGAGGCCCTAACAATTGGGAATGGGAATGTAAAAGATTAATAAGACGAGAGGCAGAGCATGACTGCAAACTGGAGAGTGTGAAATGGATGAGAAAGGTCTTCCTGGTTAGTATGAATGGTGGCAGTTTCAATATGGCACATCACACTGCAAACTAAACTCTGTGTGAAGAAGACATTACTTGCCGTGGGTTTAAAATCCTGTAAGGCCCATATAACAGCCTGCAAGTCAGTATTTTGAACAGAAGAAAAATGGGTATGCTGTATTTGAGCACATGTGGTTCTCACTTGCCACTTCTGTCTCTGGCTGTGGCTCTAGCCCTGTCATCTTGGGACTATGGGTAAGCTCCCCTGGCAGCAGTGACTCATCAGCCTGAGGAGGGGATTGAAGCCCCTCCCCCTAGCCATTCAGTACTGATGCCTCAGTGGTGGTGCCTGGGAGGGGTCAGTGCCCACCTCGCTGTTGAGGAAGGGCTCTGTTTCTGGGTTGGCTTTACAGGTGTCCCCCTTGGAGGATGTTGCAGTCACGTTCTCTGCAGCCATGGCCACAATTTTCTCTCTAGATTTTCCCTCCTCCAATCTGGGCTGTTGTGACTCCTGAGGCACTGAGGCAGCTGGTCTCTGTGAGGTGACAGGTCCCAAGAACTAGGTGTGGCAGATCAAAAGAAAATTAGAAAGGGACAAAGTTATGGGTCAGGGGGCCACAGCCTCTATGACTCCTGCCTCCGTTGCCATTTTCTCTAACCTCTAATTAAGACTCTTTAACATAAACTAAGAATAGTGGAAATGGGAGGAATGTTTAACAAGATTAGTGAGGACATTATAGCTTAACTATCCCAAGAACTGTACTTTAGCTCACCTAGCTATCATGCCATCATTCCTTCAGACATATCTTAGCAAAAGATGGGTCCCAGCAGCATTCCACCAGGACTAAGACCTATTTTCATTTTCTTTGACACTAACGCTTTGCTAGACTTCCTCATGAACAATCATATGGCCTGGTCAGGCTCAAAGTCCCATCCAAGTTATGCATTGGAAGGTAAACTATAGATGTCTTTCTCCACATGAGCTGAGTGTGTGGTACAGGGGACTGTGAGCATCATTGCTGGGTGCAGGGGTGTGGGCTGGGATATTCCACAGGAGTCTGCCTGTGGCTGGAGAGTGAGGCCTTGTCTTCACTGGGCCTATGGGTCTATGCTCCTCCCTCCCATGCACTGTGCTGGCTACTCATGCATTTTTATCTCACAAATAAAAAATAATCCCTTCCACAATAAATAATCCCTTAGACTTCAGCAGGCTTTAGCTATTTCTTTTTTGCCCTCCACAGCTCCTTCCTTATCTGATTGAGCAAAGCTATAGGGTTAAGCTCTATTAGAGGGGTTGCTATCTACCGTCTTTATTCTGCTTAGGATTGAATTTTAAGATAGTGCTTTGAGCCAAATTCTCCATGGGCATCTCAATAAGCAGACAGTGACTGAGACACTCCCTAATCCAGGACCCAACAAAAAGTAAATATGGGAATCAGTATTGTAACAAGCATTTCTATTTACAGTTCTTACTCTAATGATCCTGTTTTTGCTCCACATTTTACACCTGATAAAATCAATACCCCTCTCTCCCTTTCCTTTCTCAGGAGGCTGTTTTCTCCTTTGGCTCCTGTAATCTGTTTTTCCCTTTAGCTCCAGTGAGCCCATTTTTCTCTTTGGCTTCTTTTGAGCCTATTTTACTCTTTGGTTTCTCTGGAGCATATTTACTTTTTGGCTTTTTTGGAGCCTATTTCCTCTCTTTGGGTTCTCTGGAGGCCATTTTTCTCTTTTTTTGTGAGCACAGAGCTAGAGGTCTACTCTTACCTGCTATCCAGTGCATTTCCTCATTCTCTGGGTCCCTGTTTGGACCCCAGATGCCATGTCCTGCACATCTCTTGAAGTTCCCAGAGTGAGGATAGTGAGAGGGTGGAGACTAAAGGACAATAGAGTACAGTAAACTGAGCCAGATGGAGCCCTCTCTCCTGATGGAAAGAAAGCAGGAAGAAGACAGAGGAGGAAGAGGAGAAGAAGGAAGGGGCCCCATGGATGTAGCACATTCATATAATTGGGATGTTGACTGTCATGTGAAACCCCTCTGCCTGATAGCTTACCCAGGTGGCTTGCCTTGGGCCCCAGTGTTCTTGGGAGGAGAGCAGCTTACACATGTGACTTGTGTCAGGTGCTCTGTGTCCTTGAGGCTGGCTCTGCTGAAGCTACATGTGTGATTGACTTCCAGCTTCAGCTGATCCCCATGACCTCAGCTTCCAGAGCCACCCCATGTTGGCCAAGGCTGAGTGACTTCTGCCACAGAACACTGAATAGACCTTGGAGGGCTCTTGCTTGTCAGCAACAGCTCAGGCAGCCATTTTTTAAATTGCTGATGATAGTTTTGGGGTCACAACTGAACAACCCCCTCCTCAGCTGCAGAGAAAGCAGGACACCTTGAGGAGCAGGCTGATAGCGGAGCCTCAGGTAGCCAGGGCCCAGAACTAATGGGTCCAAGCCAAAGACCTCTTGGAATTCTACCACATATTTTAGATGAATGTGAAAGCACATTTTAGATGAATATTAAATCAAAACACTCTTTATGGTGGGTAGAGGCTTTGGGACAGCAGGAAGCAGCGTTGCGCACAGGAGCTGTTGTCAGGAAGCTGCAGTGAAAGATAAAACGTTCTACCTCCCTATTAATGCCCAGAACGGAAATCACCACCAAGAATGTATTTTACTAGATGTAAGTTTTGAAATCAAGAAGGGGACGGGGAAAGGTGGAATGGAGATGGGCATATGAATCTTTTTCCCTTTGACAATGATGTCGTTTACTCATTCATTCTCTTTTCTCTTTGGAGGGCTCATTGTTGCTGAAAGTATTTGCATATCTTGAAATCTTTGTCATGGGAAGAAGTATGAGAGCGTTGGTTGGTGGATTAATGAGTCCGTTAGTGGATTAATGAGTCTATTTGAGGAAACATGTTTGAGGAAACATTTTTAGGGGGAATCAGAATAGACCTTAGCAGCAGCTAGTGACCAGCACCCAGGGCCCTGCAGGTGTTCTGACAAGAGGCAGGATGGCTTGTGGTCTAAAAGCGGCTTTGGACTCCCATCTAGAGGCCCTAGAGATCCTTATCTCTGCTCTGCTATCAGTCATGATGCAAAAATTAGGTGGTTTCTTATCCTCTCAAAGTTTTGTCACCATGGCATCAAACACAGCTAGGCGTTCCCTTTGAACTCGCCCCTACTGGAGAAAACAGTTAACATCATTCTGTGTTGAACTTGAAGTCTGGTCTGGTCTTGAGTATTAACCTGCCTAGGTCTCCTGGGTACAAAGAACTGAGCTGGCACTGAGCCAGCACCTGGCTTTCTGCCACACAAAACTGGAACAGAAAACACCTATGCTAGCTCCCATCTGTCCCTGGAGCAAAGCTAGCTCTCCCTACACTGTGAATGGCTTTCACAATTATTGTGTTTTGGATTTCACAGCCAATCTCCTAAACCACCTCAACGAGGACCCTGAGGCAAGGCTTACAAGGGGCACATGTTGCCTTGTTTTTCATTACAAAACCAAGTCTGTCCCCATCTGGTTATATGGTGCCTGTAGCCTCCTCTGGAACCTGAACAGTAGGATCTGGCCTTCCTGAGCTCCATGGTGTGGTGTAGTTAGAATCTTAGGAAATTAGCCCAGCAGGGCCCTCTCTTAGTGCTGATCATACTCTCCCTGGGCAGGTCACCTGTCCCATTTCAGAATCCATTGCTTAGGGATCCATCCATAATATTTCATTACTTTACAAAAGCATATGTGCATTGCTGTCTAAAATTATGCTAAGCCTCTTTCTTGCTTTTCATTTGTAAGCCAGGAAGTTCATTTCCACAAGTCTATAGGGCTTCTGAGCGCCCTCAGGTATCCTGTGTCAGAGGAACACAGATGTACTACTGTTAAAACTCCTCATATCTGATTAAGAGGTTTAATGAGTTATAATAAATATTGCTAGAATAATGAAATCAGGGGCCAGGATATGACTGGGGCAACATGTCACAAGCTGTTTGTCTCTCTGTCTCTATCTCTCTGTCTCTGTCTCTCTGTCTCTGTCTCTCTCT
>NDGM011137350.1:0-13748 GCA_002564305.1 Octomys mimax | reverse complement strand
TGCATCTTATACAACAAATAACCACTAGGAAGACAGTATGCAATGTGTTAATTATTGGAACTGCCCTACCAATTTGATTTTAAACTGTCTCATTGCTACTTATTTCTCAGTAAAATTATGGAAAAAATAAACATTTGCTTTGAATAATCAATAGTACAAAAAATAAATTTTATTCTAGTAAATAGAATTTTCCTAAGTCATTTTAGTTTTTCTCCCTCAAAGAGGTGCTTACCCATGCATAGTAATATCAAAACTACCATGTTCCTTAAATCTACCAGATATTGGATTTTGTTGCCATGGAAAATACATTATCAGCTGCAATTCCATATGCTGTTTATCTGAGATGATGATTTATTCTAGGTGGTAGTGGCATGTTTTGATATTTGTAAAAACCTGTTATGTCTATATGCATAGCACACTCTAGTTATTTTATATGGGGATGTTTTATGACTAAAGATAAGTTTGCTTTCTCATACATGCTAATGCTAGTACTTAGAAGCCTAGTTAGTATTTTTGAAACCCGGTTTCGGGCTGGAGGGTAGCTCAGTAGTAGAGTACACACTTAACATGCATGAGGTCCTCGGTTCACTCCCGGCATTACCCACACAAAATGCCTTTGGGCTTAATCCTTAATGGATTTGCCTGACTTGAGTAGCTCAGATTCCAAGGGCTGCTGCTAAATTAACCTGGGAACAAGCAGCTTATCAAAATGCAGAGCCAGCTGCCTTTGTGAATTTGGGATTCCATAAATCTAATACATAAATAGCAATGTATGATTCAGAATACCTTTTCATATATATTATTTCATCAGTTGGTGACAACCATGAATGATAGGGAAGTTAGATAACACCTCTATTATTTTAACAATAAATAAATTGTGGCTATAGTGAGTTGAAGCAAATCCCAAATCATATAGATATGAAAAGTAATAGAGCGGACCCCTTATCTTCATCCCCATGACCATACCAGGCTATCTTCTTGTTAGAAAATCGAAATGGTGTCGGAGGAAGCTAATAAATATCAAAGAAAAGATACAACAGATTTCAAATTTAACCTGAAATGTTCTGGAGAGCATTTTGCTAAATATATGATGCAGATTGTAGTCTATACAAATTATGAAAACATACTCACCTTCCACTTGTAGGTGCCCATGGGCCATGGGGTCTTTCTTATGTTTATGTGTATTTTGAGCCTATTGCTCAGAGCTTAGCATGAGGGATGCAGACCATCCACTGCTCTATCCAAGTTTATACACTTGGCTAAAACCAGAGTATGTACTCTTTCCTATGAAGGGAAGAAAAGAAGGCTGTGACACAGGCTGTGGTCTCCAGGAATACTTGTGTGTGAGAGAGACAGCCACATGAGCAGGTGCAGTCATGCCTCCATATCCACAGGTTCATCATCCACATTCAGTTACCCAAGGATCAGAAATATTTGGGAAAAAATTCATCTGTACTGAAAATGTAGACATTTGTCTTATCATGAATCCCTAAGTTATACAGCATACCAATTATTTCCACAGCATTTACATTGTGTTAGATAAGAAGAGTTATCCAGAGATGATTTAGAGTCTATGGAGAGATCTGCATAGATTCTGTGCAGATACTACACATTTTATGTATAGGACTTAAACATTCTTAGATTTTGATATTCTTGGATAATCTGAAACAATTCCTCTACTAATACTCTTGAACAACTATAATCAGTGTCGGGAGGTGATGGGGTCCAAGAATTCAGAGGTCAGTTGTTTTTGTTTTTGTTTTTTCTTTTGTATTTTAGGGAAGGGTGTACAGGGTGTTCAGGGTCTCTACTAGATTGGACTCATAGTGATCTGCCTGTTTACAGCCTCCCAAGAGCTGGAGTTACAGGTGCATACCACCATGCCCAGTCTCAATTGTGTCTCAGTGTGCCTTGGGGGTGGGGCTGGCATGGCAGCCCTGGGGTATTGAACCCCAGGTCCCTGCACCTGCTTGCAGACATTTTAATCTGCTAAGCTATTTGGCCAGCCCTGAGTTTAGTTTTTTTTTTTTTTTTTGAGAGAGAGAGTACAAATTAGAATTAAAACAGAAAAAAATACAAGTGATATAGATTTAATCCATTCAGAGATCCAGAAAATTCTTTAACAGTAAAATGGCTTAACCTAAAGGAAGTGTAGGAGTCTGTTACAAATGAGTGCCCTATGCACTTTATCTTTTACAAAGACAGCATTAATAATACCACTGACTTAATCTCTTAGTTACTTTCTTGTTACTAAAATAAATACCTAATACCCACAACATAAACAAGAAAGGCTTCTTTTGGCTCACAATTCACAGGAATTTTAGAACTATAGTTGATTGATTCTAAGGCAGAGGGGACATAGCAGAGAGGCACTACAAAGAAAAAACAGTCCATGGCATGGTAGTGGATAGCTGGATAGCAAAGCAAAGATCAAGGAAGGAGGAGAGACACACCCATCCAAGCCACACAGTCACCCGCCTCTTCCTAGCAGGCTTCCCCTCGGAACACATACAGCTATAAACGTCATCCAGTGGTGAATGTCACATACTTGTGTTCCATTCATCTCTCAAAAGCCCCACCTAGGAGTGCATGAAGCTTTGGGAGACATTATAAACTATAACAACCTCTCTCTGGGCAAAGGGGACAAATAGTGAAGGCAGTTATGTTTTCTATATGGTCCTCCCTAAGTCAGAGCAGTCGGGCAAATGAGTATGTGTTTATAAAACTCTTTAAAGTGCTTTCATAAAAGGCAGAGCCAGTATTTGGGACATTAGACTCAAATTATTTTCTCTTTGAAGATTTTGTATAAGTTGACTTCTTTGTTATAGCTAATGCCATTATGTAATTCTCTTTCACTCCAAGAAACACAGATCCCATCAGAGCAATATTCAGATGTTTACAGTATTATCCATCTATTAAACTTGTCAGTTTTTATGAATGAAACAATGAATGAACTGCAATACATGCCTATACAATATTCAGGTCACTCTCTTTGATTTAAGAAAATGCAATTTTTTAGTCAAATGCCTAGACGTTGGGAAGTTAGTGTTATTGAAGAAAACAATAACTAACTGCTTTGCAAGTAAGTATGCCAGGCTTCCTCAGGTTCTATAGTGATACATCTGATCAAGGACCTATAGCTCCCGAGACTGCGATGAAGTTCAGTGGTAGATTGCTTGCCTAGGTGGAGCCCCTGGGCTCAATCTGTGGCACCTGCGCGAGGCTGGGGGTGGGGAGGAGCTTCCAGGCTTAACACAGTTGCTTCTTTTTTAAAGTTCTGATGAAGGATGTAGTCAGAGTGATAGTTCCAGAAGAAGCATCATCCTAGGAGACCAGGCGAGAAGCTAACTGTGGGCATTTACCTTGCCAGACTCACTGAGATCCTGCTTTTGAAAATTGCTTTATGAGTAGTACACCAAGAATGGCTCTGGCTTTCTTGGAAACACCCTTTAAATAAGTTGACTGGAATCTGTTGTAGAAAACCAAAAAGCTAGCTTATTAATATGCAACGAAAAATATATCTCCTTATAGGCAGGTGTGTCTAGAAAGCCAAAATTGCTATCAGAGGCTTCGCATTGTGCCAAGATCAATGGTATACTAGAGATACTAATGGCACCTCCATGAGATGTCCTTGGACATCCATCTGCAAAATCCTTTTTCTATAGGCCCTCAGTCCATCAGCAGGAATCCCAGTGGGAGGAGATAGAAGCTTTTTAGAATCACCTTGAAGCTGTTAGCAACTCCCCATGGTGGTCTGCCTTTCACTTTCAGCCGTCATACAGTAATTGTGGCTGGGCACAAGGCCCCATGGTACACGGCTACAAGGCAGGCACAGTACAGGAAGTAACTTTTCAAGCATTGGACAGTAGATGCCACAGACCTGTGATCTTGAGGAAAGAAACACACTGAGCCCCCTGTTAGACCCAGCTTTCTGTCTGGACCTGCTTTCCAGTCCTGGGCAAGGGAGGGTGCTCCTGGCAATGGCCACCATGACACTGAATTGAAGTGAAGAGGTATGTTGATATAAGGGACTAGAAAAAGTGGGGCAAGCACTGGAGAACAGTAAGTCAAGGAAAGGAGGGCCCAGAAATTTGCACTCGTTTCCAAATGTTCTTAGAAGAATAAGCTGCACTTATGCCAAAACACCTGCAGAGGGCACTGCTGACACTAAGTACAGTATAAGAAGTTGTGAGGTGCCCGGAGGCAAGGGAGCCAGATCTCACTGAGCACTCTGAGCAATCAATCCGATTGATCCAGACCTCAAGAAGGCCAGTCCTTGGGAGAAAGGACCCAGAATGAGAAGTGTCTCTGGACTAAAGGTAGACTGGAATATATCTACCTAACAATGAATAAAAATGGGTCTGACAAACTGAGCTCAGCAATTCATCTCCCAGAGCAAGACTCAGCATCTAGGAAGAGAGCACAGCTCATCCGAGCTCCTTGCAGTGTGTCATCCACAATCCTGGGTGCAGGAGAGCAGCAACGAAATGAAGGTGGACAGAGAACAGGATCAAGAAAAGAGAAAGTGAATAAAAATCAGTGCTTCAGTGACCTACATGTTGGAATTAGCAGAAATTTTTAAAGTTGGGCCAGGAATATGGCTCAGACATTGCAGAGTCCTGGGTCCAACCCCTCACACCACTTTAAAAAGCTGACTTAGACACAATGAATTATTTGTCATTAGGTGGGAAAATAGAAAGCAAACCCATTCCCAAGGTATTAAGTATTTTAAGAGTTTTAATAGTTTCTTCTTCTTAAGAAGGTTTTGAATGCTTGTTTCGCACAAATATATTCTAGGTGTTTATTCACTCTTTCTGTGGTGTCTCTGGTAAGCTTGTCTTCCCTATGGCTTTAACTTCAGCCTCTAAGTCAGTCCCTCCAAATCCCATGCTTCTGGCCCGCCCATGTCTGGATCTCACCTCCTGAGCCACAGGCAACACAGGTCTTTGTGGCTGAAGTAGCTGTATCGCCACCCACTGCAGCCTGGCCACCTCGATGCAGAAAACAACTTTGTTTCTCCTCCTAGACACCATAGTTCCACTTCCTCCCAGTAGCCTCCTGGGGTGAGGACCAAGCCTTCAACACACAGGCCTGTGGGGGCCACTTGGGGTCTGCATTCTAGCACTGCTGCTACTCTTCATCCACAGCCCCAGAGGAAGGTCTGCCTACTTCAGATTCCTTGAGTTGTTTCCTCTCTGTCATCCCCTCAGGCTCCCTAAGTCCCTGGAAAACTCAGTAAAACTGAGTGTCCCCTTCCTCTCAGTCTGCCTGGGCCATTCTTTAAGGAGGAGCTTCTAGTGTGTAGTTGCTGTCTATCCGCTTGCACACCACACTACGATAGCACTTGTCACGTTGCAGCCACTGTTCCTGTGTTTGCCCATTCTCCTTCCTGTCACTGGGCCAGGGCCCTTTGAGGAAGGATCTGTGTATAATAGTGAAGGTTAGTTGCCTAAATATTGTGTGTGAAAGATTTTATATTTCAAGGATTTAAGAGCATGTGGAGAAAATTATTTCAAAAGATGGAACTTACAGAAAAATTGCTAAAAGCATCTTTTGGGGTTTACCAAAATAAAATGATACATTAGACTAAATGAAAAAATGTATGGGACATTTCACAAATTTGCATTAATTCCTATTTCTGTTGCTTATTAGAAATGCCCCAGGGTCTCCTTGCCTAGGAATTTCACCAGATGCTTGCAGGCCATGCATATAAATGAAAGGAAGAAAATTTTAAAATAATCCAGCTCTCATGGGCTCATACTTGGGATAGATTCATTCAACCAACGACAGACTAAGAAGGAAATAAAGGAAATTTATTAATGTGTGCAGTACACACATCACATAGGAGAAAAGTAACTCAAAGCAGTGGCTTAGAGTCTGGCTTATATATGTCTTCAACAAAGAACAATAAATCTTAGACAATTAACAAGACAAAAGAAAGCAGTCCAACAGCAGGAAGAGTGTGGTAAGGAAAATATATGACAGATGAACTAATAGGCAGAATTTGCTCCAAATTCCACTCTTCTGGTACCTTCTCTGACTGACAAAGGTTGTAAAGGAAAATTTACATCCTCTCTCTTAAAAAGGGGGGTGGAAGAGTAGAAAGACCTTGCTTCAAGCAGACAGGAGAGGAAGAAAGCTCTCTAGCATCTTTATTGTCTTTAGCTCACCAATTCTTCATGTTTTAGATGAAATATTTGTTTTCCTTCATAATCAAAGCTGCCATTTATTGCGTGTCTGTGAAATGTCAGGAAACCAACACATGGTTACTTGTGGTCACAGTAATCCTGCAGATTAGTCCTAATTCTGTTTGACAGATGAGAACATTGGGGCTGAGAGAAACAAATGACTTCTTCAGAGTGAGATGTTGCTATGTGAGGATTATCGATTTCCAAACTGAATCCTGTATTTCCTATAAAACCCTGCCTCTCATGCCTGCTTGGAGTTTATGTTTTGTACCATTTTAGTTAGTGTCTCCATTCTCAGATCAGTGGTCCTGAAGAAACCAGGTCTAAGTACTGACCCCCAAAACCAAATGGAAAATGATAAAATAGGAGAGAAACATGTTCAATATAGCCATACTGGGAAGGGCCAGGGGAAGCAAGCATACCTGTTTTCAAGATGCTAACAAGAGCTCTGAGGTTCCATAGGGAAAGAATGCAGGCAGAGGCAAGAAACATGCACAGTCAGTCTCGACCCGCCTGCAGTCTTGCTGATGGTTACTTCACCACTGTTTTAAGTCCAAAGCCCTGGCTCTGGGGCTCCCAATAGACCAGACTTGGCTATGTATTCCACAGTAGCAATCAGGGGGAATGGCCCTGGAGAAGTGGGAAAGAAGCTTTGATCAGGATGGCCACACGTGCACAGGTGGAGGAAGAGGATGCAGGTCTGTCTTTGAGGAGCTGAAAGACACATTGGGCTTTTACAGAAGAGAGGAACAAAGACAAGTGTTGGGAGTGTATGTGGCTGTACAGTTGGCCTAGCTGGCAGGGCAGGAAATCCTGGTCAAGCTTTATTTCAGAACTGGTTTTTCAAGGTTGTTCTGGAGAAGTCCTCATGGCCTGAGGGGGCAGTCTGGCTCCCACGAGTTGATTGCTTTCATGGGGGAGCAGCCTCAGTTCAGTCATAGGGTAGTCTGTCCCTGAGGCTCTGGACTCCATGGTGACTACAACTTTAGGGCAATGACTGGAGACTTCTAACACTGCTCCAGAAGATCTGGAACAGGGTGGTGTAACAACTGGCAATTGAATGTCCCTGAAAATACCTTAGCTACCTTATCTTGCTGCCCTCAGTCTGAAGCGGGTATATGATAGGTGAGGCAGGTATAAGACTCATCGACTTGGTATATTTCCCATTTTCAGACAGACACTTTACAAGAGTGAGCAGGAATCTGCAGTTTTCAGATGATAAAGGAAACAGGTATAAAATGAAGGCAGAGATGCCAAGCTCCATGCAATTTCGGGGCTACTCATTGGGCAACCATGGGTTTGGCCTCTAGGTCCCCTTATAATTTATCAGGGTCAGCCAGGAGAGCCCTTGTCAGAAATGAGAAATGTGCCAGTGCCTGGGGATCACTTTGGTTTCCTTAGCAGGCTGTTTATCTGTCAGACCTATGGTCTGGAATCCAAGGTGACTGAAGGAGAGAATGACTAAAAGAATGATCAAGTCAGAAAGGCAAGATAGTACTGGGACAGCGGCTGCATCCTCCTTCAGGCTTCACAGTGGTGGCTGAGGTGTCCTGACACCACTCTGATGGTCTGGAAGAGGATCAGTAAAGGCTGGCAGTCGACAATCTGTTGGTCTGTTGATTATGGTGTCACTGTAAATCTTGAAATACCTTAACTTCTCTTATCGTGGTGTCTGCACCTGTGAAGAGGGAAGATTCAGTTTTAGATGAACATTCCTTAAATTATTAACATGTCTACATAAAGCTTGAGCAGAAGCCTAGCCCAAAGTATAAGGTAGTAAAGGAGATCATTCTAAAATGAAAGCAGATGCCACATTTTTATCCTGCTCTTAATTACTCATTTCATATCCAGTGAGTAAGAGTGAAAAGTCAGTGCTTTTTAGCAGCTGGGGAGCTTGGACTGTGGTTGGAATTATTAAAACTTGGGGGCTGGCTAAGGCACTTTGGAGCTGAATCTTAGACCACAAACAAGGAGGCACTGGTCTGGTCTGCTGTGTGCCTGTCTCTGAGCTTGGAGGTGGGATCCCCAGCACTTCAGTCTAGACCCAAGAGAGGGAGCCTGGGGTCTGGTGAGGGAGCTGTGCGAAGGATTTCCATGTGGCCACAACTGCAAGTGCAGAGGGCCTGGGGCCGAAGCGTGCCTTCTACAGCGGTCCTCACCCTTCAGACTGAAATTACATGGAGGGCTTATGAAAGCGCTGCTGGCTAGACACCACCCCTGGAGTTTCTGATCTAGTGCAGGGACAAGAATTTATATTTGAACAAGTTTCCAGTGCTGCTGATCCAGGTAGTCCAGAGATCTTATTTTGAGAACCATGGGCTTGAAGGTATTCATAGAACCACAAAGAGACAAGGCCAGCTGGAGCTGAGTGAGCAAAGGCAGGGTACTGGGGGACAAGTGGGAAGGCATCAGGGCCCAGGTGGGGCAGGACTGGGGGAGTGGTGTGATGGCTCAGCCTTGGCCCTGAGAGAGGTGAAGTCTCCGAGAAGAGCAGCAGCACACTGGCCTTCAGTCTGCGTGGCTTCCTCTAGCAGCAGAGCTGACTAAATGGTCCAGAGGCAAGGACTAGAGCAGTGAGGACAGCTCAGGCCACTGCAGTATCCTGAGGAGAGTTGGTGGTAGCTGCAGCAAAGGTGGTGCTCGTGAGAAATGAGATGCAGACAAACTCCTGACACCTGGAGAAAGCCCATCTGGCGTTTCCTCTTGCAGTGGTCTGAAAGACAAATGGAAGATAAGAAATTGGAGGCAGGGACTCGTGTTGGGGGATCTCAGGTATGACGAGGAAGAGATACACAGACTCGCGGACAGCAGCTAGCGGACAGCATAGGAAGGAGGACTGTATGCTTTTGTGGCTTTCTTGCTTGATAAAGATAGGCGAGAATGGATCTTTGCAGAGACGCAGAGGTTGTGTGCCTGCAGTCAGTAAGTGAAGATCCTGGGGAGAGAGAAACAGCAGGAGATGAGGCTGAAAGAAGCTGTTCTCAGCCGCAGGTACAGTGGGTGCAGTGACGCTGCCAGCAGCATCTGCACTCTGATTGCCAGGACCTGTGAGATGTTGCCTTTCATGGTAAAGGGACTTCACAGCTGTGGTCAAGTTAAGGATCTTGACACGGGGAGATTATTCTTTGGGCCCAGTGGCATCAATAAGGGTCCCTAAGAAAGAGGCTTAGGGATGGATGGATAGATAGATAGATAGATAGATAGATAGATAGATAGATAGATGACATGTAACCATAGAAGCCGAGAGAGAGGCATTTGAGGATGGAAGCTGAAGTGCGAGTCTACCTCTCTAGCCTCTGGCAAGGGCCTCCTGGTAGATGCCATCACAGCAGCGGAAGTACCTGCCAAAGAGATCACATGGCACCACAGAAGCCACAAAGAGCTGAAACAGCCACATTTGCTTAATCAGAACCTGTCCTCAAGAGAACTAACTCCTGAAGACCAGCGCAATTTCTCCTGGCCCAAATGACTTACCTCCCATGAAACTCCACCGCTGAGAAGTTCCACCACCCCAATGCCACCATGCTGGCAACTGGATTTCCAGCACTTAGGCCTTCATGGAACACAGTCTAACCCCATCCATACCAGAGCAGAATGTGTTGGTCTTGTGCTTTTTCATCAGCACTCTGATGCACTAGTAAAGACTGGTGGACTTCTGTGTCTAAGTGCTCCATTGTCAGTCCTGTGGGGCCTCAGTGCCCCGAGAGTGGTCCTACATCAGCAACCTCTGCATTTCAACATACCTGACACACAGAATCTCAGGCTCCACAACCCAACTGAGCGTCTATACCTTATCAAGATCCTCTGATTATTTGGTGTAAAAGCTTATGCAGCACTGTCTTTGCTCACCACAGGGCTTCTGTGCAGGAGCAGCAGCAGCAACAGCAGCGTCGCTTGGGAATGTGCTAGCATTGTGGATTCTCAGGCCTCGCCTCCAGTCTAGGAAATCAAAAACCCTGGGTGAAGGGCCCAGCGAGCCCTGCCCATGATTCTCATGCACACTCAAGTTTGACAGCCAGTAATGAGGGACAGAATGAAGGAGAGCAATAGGCGTGGACTTGAGATTTGCGTAGATTTGGGTCAAATTAGTTCTGTTCCTCAGCTTCCTTTTTTGTAAGATAGAAACACGAAGTCCAGATCATTTCCACCTTGTAGAGTTGTTGTGAAGTTCAGCAGTAAAGTACACAGCATGCAGTGAACACCAGTAGCAGTAGTTATTAGTAATCATTAGCCATAGTGTCATTAACAGTGAGCGCCTCAGAGGCGCCTAGTGCTGAGTGTTAGCCTGGTGCTGAGTGTGGGTTAGCCCGTGTAAACCCCACACTAGCCTAGCCTACAAGGCTCATTCAGGTACAAGTCCCACTTTACAGATAAGGAAACTGAGGCTTAGAGGGATCAATCCCCTGCTCAGGAGCATCAGCTGATAAGCAATGAGCTAAGGCCCATGCTGTTATCACTGTGCCTGGCTGAGCAACCCAGTGAGAGAAATGCCAGTTGAAGGTGACCCTGNCTTCACACCTGGCAGTCATGTTCATGCAGGCTACTCTTAAGCTGGTCCCCTTTGCATACTATTATTGTGGCCCTCTTCAGGATGTTATGTCTGGCCTTATGTCTTAACCCCAAAAGGGGTCAGTGTAATTCATCTTCGGCTCTTGATCTTTTGGTTTTCTTTAGCTTGACATTCTTCCTGGCCTGGCATTCTGAAGCTTTTTTTTATTGACACCATCAGTGAGCTCAGTGAAGGGCAGCTTTGAACAGAACCAGCACCCAGCTAGATGCCTCAGGAGCATGGATCCATTTAACCCAAGCTTCTATGCATGGTCCAATGAAAGGTCCTTTCTCTACGTGGCCACTCTATCTTGGTGACTGAAGGCTAGAACAGTGCATGTTAGCAGGCAGCTAGGACTCCTGGATGGAGAAGCTGCCGCAAGGGTGCACAGTTTCTATGAAAGCAGTGAGAAGTTCTTCTATACTAGATGTGCCCCAGCGGGAGATAGTTACAATTCAGTGGGATCCACCCTTGCAGTAAGGTACAGCGCCTTCAGCCAGGGCAGTCAACCTTCTGAAGGTGGGAACACCCCAGGTAGCCTGCAACGGTGTGGCTCTTTGACATTGTTACTCTAGACATGCGTGCTGCCTGAGAAGAGGAGGCCTTGTGTATTTCCTCAGATGAGCCGGGACCTGTGAGTCTTCAGGCAGGGCTCTCCTGCTTTATTTCAGGTCAGCATATACTTACGGAAAGGTTCCATGGACCTGGCATTGTGCTGAGTGATGGAGGTCTATAAAGGAAGCCAACCCAGCCAAAGTCTAGCTAGAGTGTCAAGTGGGCACTTCCATTACTCACTATTATTAGTAGTGGCAGACTCTTAGTAACCTGTGTTGTTAGCTTATAAACATACACATCCTTAAGCAATGGTTATCTGCCATAATATCTTGCTTCTTCCGTGTCTGTGCCTAAAACTTGGTGAAAACAATCCCAGGCAATCTGTGTTGTTCCTTGAGATCCAGTTGATGTGTTCAGAAGTAATAGGGAGAGGGTGGGCTCAGCTCACGGGGAAATTCACACTTTTATGCTCAGTGTAAAACACTGATCCTTCATTCCATGCAAAACTTGAGCAAACCCACCAACAAGAAATAACAATGGTAGGACTTGGCAAACCAGCGAGGTAGTTCTTCAGCCCTGAGGGAACAGGCTGTCCACGCTAAGGTGCTTACTGCACCGCACAGCCTGGAAATGGAAGGGAAAAAGCCGTAGCCTGTTACCATCAAATGCATTCGGGTTCATTACCCAGAAGCCTCTCGGTCTCCGCGCCCACCCAGGGGGAGAGAAAGGGAATGGGGCCACCAAGACCGTGGGATAGAAGATGGAACTTAGCAATCTGCTGTGGAGTGAGGCCCTTGAAAACACAGAAGCTCGTTCAGCAGCTGGATCTTAGGAGTTCCGTTTTTAGAGCTCAGCGGTGTAGAAGTACAAGGCGAGGAGGTATCTGCCAATGTCTATATGCCTTTCAGTAATTCACTAAAAACCTCTTCTAAAAGAGAGGCTCAGTATGGAGGTGATGAAACCTGGACACCTCATGTAGCTCAGATGCGCTTTAGATAACATTAAAAGTCGTCTTTCGATGCCACTTTGCTCAGAAAAAAAGAAAACATTAAAAGTAGTAAATAATCCGGCGCCACAACCACCTGGAGTCATTACCTGCCCTGTCCAAAGGGATGGCCTCGGAATGGCCCCAGGCGTCGTGTGGTGTGCCCCTGAGGTGCCTTGAAAGCTGGAGGAGCCTGAAGTAACCAGAAAGACAGGACGGAGCAGGTTCCATTGAAACCTTCCCGGAAGGCCATTTCCTACCGTGGGCAGTGACGTCATTAGCTTCTTATTTTGAATGCCACTATTTTGCTATCCAAAACTTAGGACCACTTTGTTAAGTGCATTTCCTCTTTCCTCATTTGCCCTATAAATTACTCTTGCAATTTGCTCCTCTCAGACCAAGAAAGTGGCTTAGGCATTGCAGTTACATTCTCACGCGCGATCAGTGCTTCCCCTTGTTGAAATGCTCATTCTTTATCCTAAAACTTAAAATGGCACAAAGTGCTTATGACTATAAAAGCACCTTTAAGTTGGTTGAGATTTATGTATCTGTTCTTCCTTATATCTCTTTGTTTCCCTTCCAAACTATAAGGCAGAAGAACAGCATTATTACTGGCCGGAAGAGCAGCACTGAGATACAGAACCCGTGAATCTAAGCCGGTGTTACTGAGACAAGGTCCTTCACCTCTCCAAGTCTCCATTTCCTCTGCGACAAATTCAGAGTGTCTGCGCTTCAGCTCACTGTATAATTTGCTGTGAAGCTTAATCAAATTAATATTGTGTCTTAAAGAACTTTCTTATTTTATCCCAGGGATCAAGACATATACTCTAACACCAAGCCACACTTCAGCCCCTTAAAGAACCTTTTAAACTAGTACAACACACACAAATGCCAAGCATCAATATTGCCACTAATTTCTCAGGTCCCTGGGGCAGAAGTGCTTCTACAGAAACAAGTTTTTTCCCATAATTGAAGCTTATCTCTTTAGGGGTATATTTTGGGGAGGTCATAATTTTAAAAAATTGTAACTCCTCCCAGTCTTCTTTAACAGCAAACAGTGCACACAATATAATCCTTCTGGGTGACCCTGGTCATCATCAGGATACTCCTAGAATGCTGGGCAGAGGGTGGGCTGAACAACCAAGGTACCTGGTCCTCTCCTTTAGGGGATGAGCTGTTGAGGCTCAGAGCATCTGAGTGACCTAGAGAGGCTGGTCGCTACTGGACCAGGTGCCCAGCACAGCGTCCTTCCTTCCTGGCTCTCGCCTTCACCTCCTCTCCTTTCATCTGACCACTTTTCCCAGGATCCAGTGCACCATGGAGCATTTGCTTATCATGTATTACTAGGAATGGAACCCAGGGCCTTGCACATACCAGGGAGGAGCTCCATCACTGAACTACAGGGGTTCCTCACGTATCCCAGAAGCTATGTTCCAGACACCCCCACAATGAGTGAAAATCAGTGAAGGCA
>NDGM011137342.1:0-10167 GCA_002564305.1 Octomys mimax | reverse complement strand
GTCACTCTGCCTGGGAGCTGGCTGAGTTTAGACTGAAACCTCCACACACTGTGAGCTAAATAAGCCTTTCCTTCCTTAAATTTGAGTGTTGGGTATTTTGTCCCAGCCACGATTGAAAAGTAACTATGACAGTGATACTTAATTCTCGCCACAATTCTGGTTGCAAACTCAGTTAGATGAGAACTGAATAAAACTCAGTGGGTGGGTACAGTGTTGGCCTCATGAGGAAATTTGATTGGAGTCTTCTATTCAGTTTGCAACCAAAACCATGGAAAGCGTTGAGTTCGTGAGCCAAGGTACCACTGTAAAATATTCTGTAAGATTAAAGATGAAATAATAAAGTGAGATAACAGAAGACACAAATGACTACTTCAGAAAAAATTAGAATGTATGAAAGAAAGCAACCAGAGGTAGATGGCATGGCCAGTTCAGGGGAAGCGCAGTGGGAGACCTGACCCCTCTGAGGACACAGCATCAGAAACAGAAGACACGCGATGGCATAGATTATAACCTCAGTGATGCCCAAAACACTAAGAGGCAAGCTGTGCCCAACAACTGCTAGACGATTCAAAAAGCCCTAACCTCAGAAATATAAAAGTAAGAGAACAATTCAAAGAGCATAAAAAATGTATTCACTAAAATTATAGCAGAAAAATCCCCAAGTCTAGAGAAAAAATTCAGTACTCAAGTACAAGAGGAATATAGAACTCTGAGGAGTTGCTGCTTGGCACGTAATCAAGACTCCAGAAATTCAGCAAAAGGAGTACAGACTACATCAGGATGACTGCAGAGTTCACAGAACGAGCCTCGAGGCCAGGAGAGCGTCGCACAGAGTTTGCAGCCCTGAAAGGAAGCAGTCGTCAGCCCTGCCCTTCTGCACTGCACAACAGGCCTTCGGAACTGTGGCCAGTGCGGGTTTCCACAGCAAGCCTTAGGCCCTGCACACGACACTGCCCTGCACCACAGAAGAGACCTAAGGGAACCCCTGACAGGCTCAAGGCCGCCAGCACCCGCGAGTCCAAAGGAAAGCACACGTCTAGCTGGGACTGCAGTTTAAAGAATAATAAAGGGAGCAGCAGTGGGAAAATAAGGCTACGATAGGATGCACTGAGCGCCTCACAACTACCGCTGTCAGTGGTCTCAAATCCCTCATCAAAAGACAGACCTCGACCAAAAGAGCATGGGCCGAAATGAAAGGATGAAAACGATGCCCCATTCAGGCGAGCCCCGAAAGCAAGAGTAGTTGTCTCGTTTTCAGACTCGGCCAACCTCAAGCCAAAGCTGATCTTAGGAGACCAAGAGGTCACTGCATACTATAGAAGGGCATGAGTCACCAGGAAGAGACAGCAGCTCTAGGGGCCTAGCTGTTGATGTCGGTGCACCCAACTTCATGAAACAAAAACTACCAGGCTTACAAGGCCGGGAGATGCCAACACAATCAAGGTCAGGGGTGTGAACGCCCCAATCTCGCAGCTAGGTCAGCTTGATGAGATCAACCAAGAAGCATCAGATTTAACCCGCAGCGCTGAGCAGATGGACTCGACCGATCTCTACGGACCGTTGCGCCCAACAGCACCAGGATGTACATTTTTCTTAACAGTACATGGAACTTTTTTCTGAGTAGAACACTACTGAGGCCATCAAGCATATTTAAATAAATACAAAAGAACTAAAATAATCCTCTGCATACGATCAAATCACAGCTCAGTAAAACTAGCAATCAACAACACCGGAAACTATGCAAACACACAGAGATTTTTTTCTTTTTTATTTTTTTTAGCGGAACCCGGGATTGAACTCAGGCCCTTGCATTTGCCAGGGAAGCGCCTGTTCCACTGAGCCATCTCCCCGGCCCCAACACACAGAGATTAAGCAGTACATTATTAATCAGTGTCCCACAGAAGAAATCAGGAAAGAAAGTTCTTAAAGCTCCTCGAATCAAATGGCAACGTGGCAAACCTGTGGGCGCAAGGAAGCAGTTCTAAGAGAGTTGGGCAGCCACAAACATGCCCACTACAGAACAGAGTGGCCCAATGGAAAGACTGAGGGTGCCTCTCAAGATCCTGGGAGGACAAGAGCAACCTTGGTGTCCACTGAGAGGAGCAATGACAGTGGGAAAAATCGAGAATAAAAAGCATAAAGAGGGGCTGGGGACTTAGCTCAGTGGTGCGGCACCGCCTGGCAAGTGTGAGGTCCTGAGTTCGATTCCTAGTGCCCAAAAAAAGCATACCAGGATCAAGACATCAAATAATTGGTTCTCTGAAAGAACAGGAAGGGAGCTGAGGATGGGGAGACAGCAGGGCCCGGAGGGAAGAGGACGCAGGGGTGAAGGCAGTATGCACATGTACTGTGAAGTCTTCACCACGCGGCACTAGCATACGCAGCACTACCGCAAGCAGAGAAAAGGAGAACGGCAGTCGGTAGCGTGGAGCACCGCTGCTCCGTGCCGTGGGCAGTGTGCCCAGCATGTGGGTAACACGGGAGTGTTCTAGCATGGCACATTCCTGAAAGTCGAGATTCTCCATGTGTGAGAAAAGAAACATAGACATTGGAGAATGACGTAAATAAACATAGAAATGCTGTGACCTGAAGATATATTGGAAATAGCGGTGTGAACACACAACTACGACCAAGCCAGCAACCACGAGCAAGCCCAGGGCCCAGACCGGGGCTTCAAAATACCATTTTCCACTGGTAGAAGCGAGGATTTCGGGAGAAGCAGCCAAAGAGGCTGCCATGCACCTGAGGACATGACCAATATCAGCAGGTCACTGGTGACCGACCCCCGGTGGGGCCACTCCAACTCCAACAAAAGCAATAGGCTACTCGCGGACTGTGTGCAGGTTTATAACAATGCTGAAATAGATGACCCTAAATTTCTCACCTTGTGAGGATGAAAAGGAGCCCAAGCCACTTCCTTCAGAACAGGGTAAATGAAAAGAAAGAACCAAGCATTGGCCCCACCTAGTCTAACCAATTACAGACAAGGAGAAGTGACTCCTTCTACAATTATTCCAGCTACCATGCGATTGAGATGACAGACTACCACAGCTTTGGAGTCCCCAGCAAATAAGCGAGTCTAGGCCGTGAGCACCACTGGATACGCAAATCCTAAAAGGAGCAGACATCAGACAGATTAGACATACTGTGATGCAAGAACACGACGCCACCGAGGTGCTGCACCCGTGCAGTCAGGTCTGGCCCAGCTGTCCATCCACAGGAAACTGGAGAGTAGAGAAACACATGATCCTCGTGAACACACGCNCCCAGAAGGTAGTCCAGTGGGAGAAGCCCTGGGTTCAACTCCCAGCACCCCCAAATCCACACATATAAACTCTCACAGTGGCATGGGGAAGACACCCTCACATGGTGGAGGCCTCAAAGTGCACAGAGTGACTGTGACCTAGAGGACTGGGGCTGTCACCTTGGAGCAGAGCACAGAGGCATCCGGGCTGGTCACAAGGATGCTCGCCTCCATGGAGATCCCGAAGCTGTTTAAACATAAAACAGGAAAGACCCAGAGGGGCGACGCCTGTCCCAGCGCCACTCAGCCTGCATGCTGCCTCTGCTAAGATGCATGAGTGCTGAATGAGCATGCTCCCTTCCCTTCCATGGAGGCGGCACTTTTGTCGCAATTCCTCTTGCAGACCTGGATCTCTGCTGGAGCGATGGACACGGGGCCAGGCTGAGAGTGCCAGTGTGAGCGTGCCCGGCTTCTGCGGTAGAAGGGTCTCTCATGTCTGGCAAGAAAGCAGCTCCACACCTCCACGCAGAGCCCTGCATTAGCTCAGGGCTCACCTCCAGGACCTCACAGGCTGCCACTTGGTGGGGCACCACGCTGTCCGGATGTCCCTGTATTCCTGAGGCAAGTGAGCAGCCCCCAAGACACCTCTGTGAGCATGTGAGTGAAGGCTGTGAGGCACAGGAGCCCGGGCCCTGCCAGCTCTGTGGAGAGGCGCACACAGAGCCTCTGGACCTTGGAAGCAGCTCCTCCCACATTTGGGGTGTGTGTGTGTGTGTGTGTGTGTGTGTGTGTGTTGAGACAAGGTCTCGCTATGTAGTTCAGGCTGGCCTCGAGCTCACTCGGTAGCTCTGGCTTACCTCAAGTACATGGTGATCCACTCGCCTCAGCCCTCCGAGCGCTGGGACTACAGGCATGAGCCACCTCACCACACCGCTCCTACCACAACTGCGGCCCACGCCAAGCCACTTACCAAGGCTGTCAGCTTGATCAGGTGCCAGGTCTGGTGGCCATTCTGCTGGTAGAAGCTGCAGAGCACTAGTGGGTTCCAGTGCTCAACCTGTCATCAGCACCTAGGACGCGGGGCAGATGCTCAGCAGGAAGACCAGAAGACCAGCGCCAGGAGGGAAGCCAAGCCGCAAAGCCCTAGTGGAAGCTGGCGTCACTGACTCAAGACGTTCTGCCTGCAGCATCAGAGCCTGGTGGCAGGGGCAGAGGTGGGCGCTGCCGCGCGTCTCTGCCTGGCTAGAGATGATGTGGGACACAGCAGCAGGTCAGACAGCCACACGCACACAGGTGGACAGGCCCACACCACATGCAGGCACAACCAGCCTCGGGAGCCGCTCTGCCACCAGCGCCAGGCCAGAAGAGGACAGGCTCTTTTCCCAGCCTCGCGACTGCTCTTATTGCATTACAGTGTTTATTGTGATTGCTGAGACAGCTGGTCTTTTACATCTGATGCTGTTAGACATGAGGTGCATGCCTTCGCGTCCCCAGCACTCAGGAGGCTGAGGTAGGAAGATCACTTCAAGTTCAAAGCTAGCTTGAGCTACATAGTGAGTTCAAGGCCATCCTGAACTACAGAGTGAGACCTTATCTCAAAAAAATAAATAAAAAGACCAACTGTCCCTCTTCTTGGGTGGGTGGGAGGTTTGGACAGCGACCCCAAGCAGCCTACACTGAGCTACCTCTTATCCCTTTATTAAAATTTTGAGAAAGGGTCTTTCTAAGTTGCTAAAGTGCCCGTGCTGGGTTTGAATTTGCAGTCCTCCTGTCTCAGCCTCCTGGAGTGCTGTGATTACAGGCTGAGCCACCGCCCTGATGTGGCTTGACCCCTACTTCATAAAGCTATGTTGTAAAACAATACATTGAATTCACGAAGGGACCATTGACCCTTTCCAAAGACAAAAACTCCAGGCTTCTTTCCTGAAGTAAGGAGCTGGAAGAGTCATCAGGGCTTTGTTACCTAACCTCTTCACTGGCCGCCAGAAGCTCACCCTCTGAGTTAGCTTGCGACCTGCACTGCCCCGTGCTCCCAGCAGGCTCCTCTCTGCTCTGTGATCCAGAAGGCCCGTTCCATTCCTTAGCTCTAAGCAGAGGTGCCAGGGCCCTGTCACAGTGACACAGGCATCCCCTCGGGCACCGCACACACACAGCAGTGCCTGAGCTACTCAGCCAGGCAGGGCTCACCCCAAAGGGGAAGGTGGTCAGCTCAGAGAGCTGCGAGGCACGCACTCACCTACAACTCTGAGTCTGACCTCGAAACCCCTTCCTGCGGGAGTTCTGCTCGAGACAACTGAACCCCACCCTAGGGTGGGAGGCAAGCAGGCTGTAGCTGCAATCTTGAGAGTAGGCCAGCCGCACCCCTGAGCACAGTGGCCCAGCCCCGGTGCCTGGGGACACAGCCCAGAGCTGCATCACCCCTGCCCACCCCTTCTGAGCCCCACTCTTCCCCTTTGCTCTGCTGCAGCCCCTCAGCCTGGCTCCTGGCTCCTCCTTGGTCCTCTTGGGGTTCACAACTCACGGGCTTGATGGGTCATTATCATGCTTGGCACCAGGAAGCGCGGGAAGCTCTCTGAGCGCGCAGTGCAGGTTTGGTCCCGGCATTTTTCCTCCGCCTCCACGTAGGATGCTGACACAGCCACCAAGTGGGAGCAAATTCAGGAAAGCACGTGACGGCAGTTTCTTTGGGTGACAGATCCAAACTGTCCGGCCCAAATCTGACTCCTGAGACAACACCGTGCTTCTCAGAAATTAAAATGGCAATCAGCCATGCAGGGCGCAGGGTGGACACCGTGCAGACTCCTGGCTTAGTGACCAAGTGCCCAATGGAATCAGCAGAGTTGCTCAACACAGAGGTGTGCGGAGCACATCCAGTGGACAAAGACATGCTCCAAGCACACTCCGACTCTGCTCTTATCGGCGTCACTCTTATATGCGGGACTGTGAGTGGCAGAACACAGAACTCCAGGGCTGTGCTGCGCTGCGTGGCATGATCGGCAGAGATTGCGGTGCTGCCTGCGTACAAGGGGCCCGGTGCAGAGCAGGACAGCGAGAGAGGAGGGCGCTGTCAGTCCACCCTGCCATGAAGCAGGTAGGTTAGTAAGCAAGGAGCATGTGCAATGCTACATCGGGGGGCTGAGGCAGGAGGGTTGCAGATTCAAGGCCAACCTACACAGGAAGACCCTGTCTCAAAAATCAAAATAACACCAAAGGCAATCACATGATTGTCTTGGCTTCTAGAAACACCTGGAGGAAATACTTCTAACTCAACCCAGACTGTCCCCCACAAGCCATGGACAGGCTCCATTGCCTCTGAATTTGTCCGAGTTGTCGATTTGGTTTTCCGATTGCTGCCCTGGCTCCCCCAGTCATGCTCTGTGAATTTTGGGAACCCCAATACAGTACAGGTCAGAAACCCCATCTGCACCAACACCAAGGAGCTGCAGAGGTGCCAGCTATCTCAGTTACTTTTCTCTCATTGCTAGCACAAAATAGCCAACACCCAAAATTAAGGAAGGGCAGGTTTACTTAGCTTACGGTCAGCAAGGGTCTTGCCCCCTCCTCATAACTGTAATGCAGATTACCTGCCCCAGGGCAGGAGTAGCGATCACACCCGTAATCCCAGCATTGGATCATGAATTAATCACAAACTCTGGGAGCCACTCCAGTGACTGCATGAGGCTTTGTGGGGACAACTAGACACAAACCGTAACACCAGCTAACAAACACTGTGGCCCCAGATGTTTTGGTTCCAGTGTGCTAAGACCTCAGAATGTAACTTTCCATCTAACAATAGTGCGATGATGCAGGCCCAGGCTAAGAGGAAAGATGCACAGAGAGAAAGCGGAGGGCGGATAGTAATTTGACAATCGTGAGCAGCACTTGCAAGGGAATCCATCCTTGTCCTGGTGTTCTTGTATTTGCAGTGCCTCCTAAGTTTTAAAATTGTTTTTGTAGGGGGAGGAAATCCATGGAAGCTATCAGATGTTCATATTCTAAGCCAAGAAATGAGGAGGAGGGGTCGTTCCACAGAGCTTTGTTTCTGTGGGTGTTGAGCTGGTGGGCCCTGGCTGCAGTGGCACAGGGAGCCTCGCCCAGGGCCCCGGGCAACGTCCACCCTTCCCACAGGAGCCCAAGATAAGCACGGCCTTCCCGTGGCCAAGGAAGCAACCACTGCGCCTGGGCGGGGCCAGCCCCACACCTGGCCCGTGTGTGTAGGTGGGTCCCAGGGGCTCCAAGGCACAGGACTTGGACTTGGATCAAACACTGGTGACCCACACCCCAGATGTGAGACTTTCAGACCAGTTCACAGCTTTAAATACCCAGTGAGCGTGCTGCCAAAGGACAGGAGGTGCTCAAGGGCTGCTAGGTCTTGGCAGAACTGTCAAAAGAAGATTTCGGTTCTTACTCTTCAGTGTCAGATCCAGTGAAGCAGGGCCTCGGAGAGGGCGCGCTGAGTCGATGTGCGTAAACCTCCAGGTCTTGATTCGGTCGGCTTCCAAGTGGGAGTGTGCGCACGTGTGTGTGTGTGTGTGTGTGTGCGCGCACGTGTGTGTGTGCACACGTGTGTGCGCGCGCGTGTGTGTGTGCACCTGTGTGTGTGTGTGCGCACCTGTGTGTGTGTGTGTGTGTGCACGCACCTGTGTGTGTCGTGTGTGTGTGTGTGCGCGCGCACATGACCCTCGAGTCGTAGCCTGTGCACAGACCTACCAGCCCCTGCGATGCGGTGGGCTCTGGTGGACCCCTCCAAGCCACGAGTCCATCTCCCAAGACCAGCTGTGGGCGAGATGAATCAGAACATGCCTGGCCTGAGTGCAGGGCGGCATGAAGGCAACCTCAGGGCAGAAGCAGCAAGAGCAGGGATCTGCAGCGCCAGCAGGGATGAAGCCAAGAGCTCCAGACCCAAGGAGCGAAGCTGGAGGAGCTGCCCCGAGGCCCGGTGTGGTGCACACGCCTGTGACCCCAGCCGTCAGGCAGGAAGGAGGCGGGGGCAGGAGGAGGGCCTGCCAGCTTAACTGGGGAAGCAGAATAAACAAATCACTCCTCTAAGGTTTTGATTTTTGAGACAAGGTCTCACCTTGCACTTCAGGCTGGTCTTGAACTCACTTTGTAGCCCAAGCTGGCCTCAAACTTGTAGTGGTCCTCCTGCCTCAGCCTGCTGAGTGCTGGGATTACAGGTGTGCACCACCACATCCAGCCTGAGATTGTCTAAAGACCAAGCACTGCTTTGGTGTGAGGCAGTCCGGGGTGGTCCCTGCCAGGGCATAGTCCATCCTGTTGGGGAGAAAAGGGGGGAGGGGCAGGTACCACAACTCCATGAGTATGTCACACACACCCATCAAGCATTCTAGAGTGCTGCATTCCATGGGGGACAGACTCATTCACCCTGTGAGGCAGAGGTATGTGACCACCTGGGCCCTGCAGGACTGCAGGTGGTACTGAGAGAAAGCCTCCTGTGGCAAGGAAATGAGAGCCAAGGGGGGCAGGAGATGGGGAGGCTAGAATCGCCCCCAAGTCAGCGGGCAACAGGTGTTGTGTTGCAGGTCCTGGGTGACCTGGGCAGAGCTGACAGGAGTGTAATCCTGCTCCACGTTCACTGCCGCAGACCGGGACACCATCATCCCAGTCCCCCGCATTCTGATTGGCTGATAAGTCAGAAGCAACCTCCTGCCAGAAGCCTGCTGAAACCCGCCTGATTCTGGGAGCCCAGTGGCCTTCTGAGAGGGGACAGTCACCTCTCCCAGATGTAGAGCCAGGTGCAGTGGGGCCAAGGCCCGAGGACCAGCGGCCTCAGCCTGGAAAGCTGTGGCCTGAGTGTGTGACTGGCTGACAGACAGCAGCAGGACACAACAGGGTTCCCAGCACGCAGGACGGGGTACCACCCTCAGGCACCAACAGGCATGGCTGCCACCCCACAAAGAAGAGCCCACAGGGAAGGGGGTTCCAAGGGCAACAGAGGTGTCCAGGCCCTGGGGCAGGCTGCTGGGAGCTTCTCGGGCCATCTGCAGGCCCCAGAGCATCAGACTCCCAGAGCAGAGGCTAGGGGTGCTGTGGGGAAGTACAGGTCTATGGGGCTGGGGAGGGTGCCAGTAAGGTCACAGTGGGGCTGGGGGCGGCCCATGGGGGGAACCCAGAGGGCACTTCCCTTCTGTCCTCACCACAAACCAGTGCAGGTGTGGACCAGGACCCTGACCTCCCTTGGTTGCCAGTGAGGCAGTGATGGAGTGTGTGGCCCCACCGTCCCCTTAAGGCCTTGTCCCTCTCCCTGACCCCCCCACACACACTAGGACCCTCAGCCAGGCAGCCAGGCCCTCGGGACCTACTGAGACAGAGAAGCAGGACCACGCAGAGGCTGGGCTCCACCAGTGACTGTTGGATGCATGGATGGACTGGTGGACCGGCAGATGGATGGAGGACAAATGGGTGGATGGGCAGATGGACTGGAGGACGGACAAGTGGACAGGTGGGTGGACGGGTGGATAGGCACAAGAAAGAACACTAGGCCACTGAGGGCTCCACCAGTGACTGTTGGATGGATGGAGGGCCAATGGGTGGATGGACTGGTGGACTGGAGGACGGACAAGTGGACAGGTGGGTGGATGGGCAGACAGGTGGGTGAACGAGTGGATAGATGGGCAACGAACAGATGGGTGGGTGGATGGACAGACAGGTAGATGGATGGGTGGGTGGATGGGTGGATGGATGGCACAAGAAAGAACACTAGGCCACTGAGGGCTCCACTCTGCCCAGCAGTGAGGTCTTGCTGTGATAGGAAACAAGGGGCGCTACTCGGGCTGATGGGCAGAAGCAGGAAGTGGGCTCCAGATGTGGTTTATTTTGTTTGTTTTTGTGTTTTTGCGGAACCGGGGTTTGAACTCAGGCTCTTGCGCTTGCCAGGGAAGCGCTTATTCCACTGAGCCATC
>NDGM011137339.1:0-14436 GCA_002564305.1 Octomys mimax | reverse complement strand
AAAAAAAAAAAAACATAAGCCATTTTAAGAGAATTTTTACTTTCATTCCTTCTTTTTTGTTTTAATGAATGAGGAATTCTTTGGAGAACATGGAATAGAAGACAGATATGGTTGGACTTAGGTTTCCCATAAGACTGTACTGACTGTTTTGATAAGATAAACTAAAGAAGAAGGAGAAAAAAGATAGATATACTGACAGTACAGGAGTAATAACAGTAGCAATGAAGAGAAATGCTGAAATATATATATATATCATATGTATTTCATGTATATATGTATTTAATGTATATATGATGTATATATTTTATACATATACTTTTGTTGTTGTTTAATTTCACTTTGTTTTGCTGGGCTCAGTACTGAGCCAAGGGCTTCATATATTCAAGTCAGCATCGATGTAGTTGGCTAAAACTTGAGTGAGATGCAAATTACTGATAGCTCTATAACTAGAAGAATGGAGTTACAATTTAATGAAATGGAAATATTACAAAGATCGGTGGTATTATGGCAGATATCAGATCCATTAGAACTCACACGATTCAGTACTTATGAGGTATACAAGGAGAGATGCTAAGAGAAAACTGGATATGCAAATTTAGTATGTATTAAAGAGTGAATTACAATTTGAAAGTCATACAGACGTGAAAAAATATTTGAAACCATGCTGTCAGTTAAGAATACATACTAAGTATATAGCAAGAACACAGGTGAAACTCAAGGGCTAGGGATTAGATGCTGGACAGGTCACTGAATAGATCAATGTCAGACAGATGAGGAGGAATCAGCAAAGAAGATGCAGAAGCAGTGATTTCCATGTTAGAAACAAAGATGGGAGAGTCTGATACAGAAGAAGTTGGCAATCAATGCTTCTGTATAAAGGAATCATCGCTACTTAAAAATTGTTAATAAAGGACCGGCCAAATAGCTCAGCTGATTAAAGCACCAACAAACAAGTGCAGGGGCCAGGGGGGTTCCATCCCTGGCCTACAGTGCCAGCCCCCACCCTCCCCCCCCCGGCGTGCGCTGAGATAGCAATTGAGACTGCGTGGTGACACATGCCTGTAATTCCAGCACTTGGGAGGCTGTAAACAGGAGAATCACTGTGAGTCTGATCTAGTAGCGAGACCTTGAATACCCTGTAGACCCTAAAGTATAATAAATAAATAAATAAATAAATAAATAGTTAATAGACCTAGTTGGGTGAAAAAAGCCTTTCGCTCATTGGATACATTATTGTGGGGCTATCTGTAGTGGGCCTCTGAACAACTCTTGGGTTGAGATGTAGGAGAGAATGAGAAGAAAGCCTTGCACACAGAATAGGAATTTAGAGGCAATGAATAGCACATGCTCATTTTAACAGATTTATTTAAGAAGGAAAAGATGTGGGCATTAGAAATGTAAGAGAGTTTAAAAGGGAAACTTTTTTTAGATTTCGACTTTGTACTATTGTTTTGTTTGGGATTTTCTGTTTAAGAATGGGGAGAAAACCCTTTGTTTGCTGCAGAGAAAGATCTTGTGGAGATAATACTGAGAGCTGTAGAAAATGTCATCACCATTTGGGGATCAGACAGCTCTTGCCAGTAGCTAAGAAGTGTTAAAATCTAACACAAATGGAGGATTTGTCTTGACCAGAAGCTAGTACGGTTTATCCATAGAAAAATGTTGAAAGGTGAAGTATACCAATACAGTGGGCAATAAGTAGAAAAGGCAGTGTCCCCTCTGCTTAACCCTGAAAGCAAGATCATCAGCAGCAGAGAAGAGGGGCATGCGACATATCTTAGAGGTGCACTTTTGAAGTGGTGCTTAAGAAGGCGAGTATAATAAAATCATGAGGGAATGCTGTGTGATTTCTGAGCAGCTTTGATATTTTGGTTTTGAGAGAAATGATACTCAGTTTTAGTTAAGTGCTGTCTTTAGTATTGCTTTGAGGTTTTGCCCTGTCATGTCCCTCTGCTGGGTACCCAGGTTTACCACTGGGAAGAGGTTCACTGTGCACAGGATGCCAACTTGTCTGAGTCTGTCATTCAGTAAGGTGCAGGAAGCAGGTTTGCTACTTACACATAGGTAGCAAAGGACCAAAAGGAGATTCAAGGTGCAAAAGAGAATTGGCCCTTCGAAGCTCAAGAATATTACCCTACTCTGAGTGCCTCATTTGTACAGTAGCTGAGGGAAGCCAGGAAGCAGCAGTCCATCTGAGTTCTGTATCACAGGGTTATGAAATCACTATGCTGGAGGGTTGCAGTAAGTCCTTCTTGTTATGGAGGGAACCAGGATGAAGACAGTCAGAATGGACACTGCGCTATTTCAGCCAAATTTTTCCATCTCTCACAATATTCATTTCCAGCACTTCCTACAGTTATTTGTTCAGGACAAGAAGTGTGAAAGTGGGTGAGAACGAGGTTGGTTGGAGGCCCTCAGAACTATCTTGCAGTTTGTGAATAGTGACATTATCTAGGAATACAGTGCACTCAAAGACAAAAGATGCTGAAGAAAGACACTTAGTCAATCTCTCAACTAAGAGATTAAGGGCACACTCAGGGAAGTCTAAAGTTTTTCTAGAACCTAGGATGGCCAGGAGAAGTAAGAGTGCAGGGGTTGATGGACATGGAGATAAACATAACAGGGATACAAGTCGACCAAAACTGCCTGGGAGATTGAAGTGGTGTCCAGGTCAGATATGAGAGCAAACAGCTTTAATCTGTAGAAGACAATGGTCAGAGGGAGGCAGCAGACACTGAAGCAACGAGAAGTTTGTCAGCTGTTGAAAAGAACAAGCTCAAAGTAACAATGATGGCAGTGAGTGGATACCCAGCCTAAGCAGCAAAGAAGCCACCATGAGTTCACAGAGCATCTATTGACAGAGAGGTAAAAGCAGCCAAACGGAACAACACATAGACCTCTAGAAACGTGTCAAAATTTTAAATTTTGTCACAAAGTAATTCTTAAAGGACTCTTGTTAGCCATTTTTATGCATACAATCTGTAGTACTGCTAAGATTTCTTTATTATGATAGTGAAAAGTTGTGCTCTTTTGGTTTTTCTTTTTTTCTCGCTCAATCTTATGATTGATCTTTTTACTTACTCTTTTTCTAAAGCAGTGTTCTGCTTTGCTATTTTCTATTGCATACTATTTATTAATTATACAATTGTCTGTTTTAGTTTTTTTCTATTAATTATCTATGTAAAATTTGCTAGATTTTCTAATTTCTAAGAGTATTCAATATTAAATAACTTTTTAAAGAAGAGTTCTAAAATCTTTTAAGATTTTCTGTTCCTTAGCATTAGTTTATGACAGAGAGGTGTTTTATCAAAAATTATGAATTTGTACATTCTTATATAACTTCACATATTCCTAAATTTATTTGCAAAAACACAATGGATTTTTACTTCAAAAATGCCATAAAAATTATTACTTAGAAAATGAAACCATATTTGCTAATATAAAACCCAAAGAGTTACATTTTTCATCTATTTCACTGCAAGTGAGTTTTGATATTTATGTTAAGTAATTTTATTTCTTTATTAATTAACTTATTTTCCTTCACACAACTATCCTTTGAGTTGCTCATTATTTTACAGATTTTTATTTTTCTGCTATACTTTTAATATGTTACACAATTCCTCTATGTAATTTAAATCATATGACATTTCCAGTTCATCATTTATGTTTTTTTAGATATATATATTTAGATTTGTAGAATTTTTTTAAGATGAGTAACCTAACATTTCAGTGTCATTTATCTTTTTGGTTTCCCATTTTTATACTTAGAGATAAATTTTATGCTTTCAAAGAAATATAAATGATAATTATAATCAATATTTTTATGAAAAACATAAGAATTTTAAATAGTTGTTTTAATTATTTTAATATTATATCCATTGTTTATGTTACAGTAAATATTTTGCATTTTATAATGCATTTTTAAAATTTTATTTTAATGAGAATACAAAATGGTAAAAAGGAATACTAGAAGCAATATAAAATTTCACTAAACAAAATAATAGGAATTCAACAATTGTTGATGTATTGTACAATGTTATCTTCAAATTAGTTGTTTATTTTTTTTTTGGTTTGCTTTTGATTTAATTAGTTTTTTATTGATTTTATTGAGAAACAAATAGCAGTGATACAAGAGTTGCAAGTTATGTGGTTAGATTATCAGATGTAAACATACAAAATTGATAAAAAGAAAAAAATTGTAAGGAATTAAAAAGGAGAAGACAAAATTCAAGCACCAACTGCTCCTTTCAACAGATCAGGAAAATGCACAGTACAATTAACCAAGCAATCCTGTGTGCGTACATGAATACATCTTTGTCCCTTCTTTCTTTTCTCCTTTTCTTCATCCTGTTTTCCCCTCCTTTGATCAGAATCTTTACATTTTTTCACAACATTTAAGTGAGAGGTAAGTTAAAAATGTTCATTAGTTTTAAGATATAAATGTAACTTACTTTTCTAAAAGTAAATACATGAGTATTCAGCCTTGTTTAGATCTAGTATGAATGATATAACTGGTTTGATACTTCTTGTTGATTAATACTGAGTAATTATTACTACCTGATAATAGTAACTGTAAAACCAAAACACAACATTGTGAAGTGAAGACATTTAGTACAGTTTAAAAATAGAACAGCACGGAAACTGGTTAAGAAAATATTTTTTTCAGTACACAGCAAAACACACAAAGTCTGTGTTTTAAGCTTTTTCTGGTTAGCTTTTTCTTTTGGAAATATTGTTTTTAATACATGTAGATGAATTAGTTTTTAACTATATTTAGAATATACTTATATTATTTCTTACTTGTTTACTACCTTAATATTTTTATCTGTCTTCCAGATTGTCTGCTGCATCATTATTAAGTTAGTCTTTGTTTATGTTCATTTTTCTATTGAATTATACAAGGAGGAAAAAAGTGTATAAAGCAAGCAGCTGAGATAATCTCATTTTAAAAAGAGACTGCATTTATTCAGGGCCGACTAGACTTTCAGAACTCTGAGTTCTTATCAATTGCCTTGTCTGCAAGTCAGGTAAATCATATTAAATGAAGCCAATAAAATTATTTTTATACAAGTATTATACACTGAAAACTGTGGCATGAAACTAAAGACCAGTTGGCACACCCACAATTACACAGAGAAACACGTATTTGAAACTCAACTTGTCTCTATATTTTACAAATGTGTTTATTCTGTTGTGTTCCAAATGTAAAGCTTAAATTATAAACAATTTTTTGCTTAAATTACAGTGTTCTTGACATTAAAATATGTAAAAATTTGGCATAAGTCTTCCATACACGAGATAAAGTTGTTAATGGAAATAAAAAATATCAAGAAAGAAGCATTTTAACATGAAATATATATATATATATATTATATATATTATAAATATACCACATGCAACAATTATGTATTATACTACATTTCATATATGATTTAAAACTGCCTGAGTAATACATTAGCAAATTTATTACAAAATATTTTCTTTCTTCTACATACCATTATAAATAGTAATTTCTGGAATGTGAATGATAATCTCACTCTCACATGAAATTAACTACTATTGAATGAATATTTTGTTAGGCATACTTAGTGCAAAAATTATTTCAGATTATGAATATTTGGGTTTTGGAATCCTTGTATATAAAGATATCTTTATATCTTTAAGGATAGGACCCCAAGTATAAATGCAAAGAGAATTTTTATGTCATTAGTCATTAGTCTTTGCATGCATAAGCTGAAGGTAATTTCATGCAACACCTTGAATACTGGTGTGTACAAAATGTAAATTGTGTGTGTACATCAGCTGAGGGGGGCTGGACGGCTCTTCTTCAGAGGTGCTGAATAAACTGTGCATCGGACCCTGTGATTTGGCCTTCCCCTGCACATTAGACCAAGCTTGGAATGTGCCATATACTGTCATGTCAACAATCAGCAATTTCAGATGTTTTTAGAGCATTTCAGATTTAGGTTTTTTGTATTCGCCATGCTTATGTGTGCTGGACTCACTTCTAGGACATCTAAGAAGTGGTTATGTCAATGGTGTGATGCTACTTCTTTGGTTGGAATATTATTCTCAACTAGGTCTTTTTTAAAAAATTTTATTTTTTTGTATTTTTTTCAACTAGATCTTTACTTATCCTTCTATACTTCAGGATTTTCCCTCTATCACTGCCTAGAGTCACGGTGTCAATAAATGAGAAATTGAGGATAGACAATACCGTAAATTCAAAGTCCAAAATTTTCCTACGAGTTAAGAATGTTGACAGGACAAGCAACTCTCAGATCTCAATATTTCTCTTGACTGAAGCTCCAATTATGTTTTTAAAAATGCCACTTTTTCCTTTATTTGAAGAGTACAAGGTGAGTTCCTATCATAAACAAGGCACTGCTCCAGATGTTGTATCAGCGCAATATACAGGAAAACTTCTTGGGCCACTGCAGTTTACATTCTAGCAGATGGAGAAATGAATAATAACATGACACTTAATATAATATATTCTATGGAAAGATAGTTTGCTCTGGAAAATGCCAAATGGAAGAAGTGGTTGGTGGGAGGAGTTAACTCCAATTTTAGAGATCAGGATAGAGCTCAGTGAGATGATTTGACAGCTAAGAAAATACTTGAAAGGTGTAAAGACATCTGGTGCAAGAATATTCCAAGCACTAAGAAGAGCTATGAAATATGCCTGAGATACATGAACTCTCAAAGTACTTAAGAAAAATCATACAGAGCATTGTAAGTGGAACAAAACACGCAAGCATAGTTCATTTACAGTTTGTGCGTTATTTAGGACCTAAGACTGATTACAAAATGTGAATTTTACTGTGAAATGAGTGGAAACTCTTTGAATGATTTTTAGTTTGTGTAGTGAACATTTTTAATAAATCATTTTGCTATTATATTGAAAACACAATGTCAATGGAGGCCAAAGACCACTCGGGCTTTACAAGTCATGAAAATCAGTCCTTGCTGATCAGAAGGTCAGGGCAGCACTGACATGTGAGATGCCGTCAGATTCTGGTTGTACTTTTAATATGATGTCAAGGAGTATACAATGTGAGAAACAGGATAACGCCAATTATTCTTTTGTGTGCAACAAAAGATAGAGTTTAGCATAACTGACATGGAAACCTCTATCGTCAGGACACTGTAGGTAGTAAACAGAGAAATGATGCCAAGTGCAGGTTTAGACATATTAAGTAAAAGAGGACATTCATAAACATGAGGAAATGCAGACTGGATAATTTGATGGAGAAGTCTTATTTTCATACTGATTATATGCAATTTTATACTGGAAGACAAGGAGAGATCATATTGTGAATATAAACATAAAAGAAAAATAGGAAAAGACATTAAGGCCTGAGTTTATGACCTGACCTCACATCGTGGAAGAGCTTTTACCTCCTTACAGGACTTTCATATCCTTCACGTCTAACCTATTTTCCATCCTCATTACTTTTCTGAAAACACACACATTATCTCACATGCACCATGATAGAAGAGAAAAATCTGAAACCATTACTTTGATAAATGAGATGCTTAAAAACTTGACTCAGTAATATTGTGCTTATAATTCTTCGTCATTCATCTCTTTGACCATTACTCAGTCATAGCACACTTCCATCACCCAAAATCTTCCTAATTCTTCACTTCTTATGTGATTTCATTCTGCAATTTTCTCACCAATAGTGCACTTTGAGAATTTTCATTCCTCTTTTCCATTTATAAAGTAAGTCTTCACCATTTCATAGGTTTCCCTGAACTTTTAGTAAGTAATTTTGTTGTATCTTTCTTCATACTATCCTGCTCACAAGTGGTCTTAATGAAAACTCTAGTGTGTATACCCTTCACTGTCCTGATGGAGATAAATTCTATATCTTATCCTAGGTATTTTCAGCCCCCAAACTTCTGCACATAGTACAATACAAACACAGTGAATGAGGAAATGAATAATTCAATTGGATAACTTTACATTAGTGAGTGTTTACCAATAATCACTTTACAAATTATAGATAAACTAATTATAAATATATGTATTTGTTTTTGGCAAATATGATGATAACAAATGTCATACATCTGTATGGTTAGATATGTGTACATTTTGTTAGAATATATTATAAATATGAAATATGTTGCTTTCTCTCTCAGTAGAAAATTATCCAACATTAATTTGGAAATCTGCCCATGCTGTAAGAACTATTTGGTGACAGATGTACTGCATAAGGAAAAAATTGATATAGTGAAGGGCATTTTTCTGAAGCTCAAGCATTAAAAGGAACATAGTGAAATTCAAATAGAGTTATTCAATATAAAAAGATAAAATAATATCAGTCTATGTCAAAGACAGTCTTTAATATAAAGCTATTTTCATCTAGGTCATTTTTAAAATGACAAAGTAAAATTTATCATTTGAAAAATAATAGCATAAACAATAATGTCTGTCCAGCCAAGGATATTGTTTTCACATTGTTCCTGATTAACCATGCTGGTGACTATTTGAAGACACAAAAATAATCAATTCATTTGACAAGAGTTAGAAGAACTAAGTGCTTGACAGTGTATTCTGATATATTCAAAGCTGTAGGAGGATCAAATGGTGTTGCAGGACCTGAGTTGAGTTATTTCCTTTGATAACATTTTTATGAGCCATGCCTAACATGCACAAAAAAACAATTTACTGGGAAAATATGTTGTTGATATATTAATCCCATTGAGCACCACCACTTTTCAATATTATTTGTTGTTTTCTTTTGCAAGAAAGATGTTCTCATTTTCATTTTTGAGACAACTTTATTAAGCCCCCAAATCTAACTCTGATGACTTTCAACAAGTGATAATATTGACTGATTATTAAGCATTAGTCTTTTTTTAATATTTTTATTGAGAAACAAATAGCAATGAGACAATTTCACAACAGATTACTAGTACATTTTTAATAATTAATACATTGCATATTGTCGTCTTAGTGGATATTCATTGAACGAGATGCAGACCTAATATCCTGTCTCAAACGCTATTAGAAAAAACCTCTCTATTCATTGAAATAAGAGAATGGAGCTGTCTATCCTATTTTGATTCAAAATAGTTAGAGTATACAGGTCCTTCATTTCTATCCCACATATTTGGTTAGTTTTATCAGAGATGGGCATTCCATTGTCATTTACATATTGTATGTGCTTGAATTCAGCAGAAGCTCCAATATAGTCCAATAGTCCATAATAGTGGTGGGTTTTCTGTAAGACTGTCAATGTCTGAAGTTGTTGACTTGAGCAATTTACAAATCATCATATGAACATGGTTTTACTTTTTATACTTCATTTTCATACTTTTCTGCTGGATGGTTAAGACCAAGAAAGAGCAAGAACACTATAACAAGAAATTTAACTTTTGTATCTGATAAAGTCAGTCAAATCCCCTCAGGATTTAAACCCTGTACCTCAGTTTGTAGTCTTAGGCTGGTCTTTTCTGGCCACTTCCCTAACTACATCCCTTCTTTCCTTCCTCCCTCCTTTTTCCTTCCCTTCCTCTTTCTCTCCTTCCCTTCCTTCCTTCTTTTATTCTTTTCTAGTTTTCTTCCATCACACATTTTATTTGTTACATACTAATATAAAATTTTGGATATTGTTGGGTGTTTAATCAAATGTTCTACCTTGATGATTTTATGCTACAGTTTAAGATAAACATAAACACAAAAATATTAAACCAACAAAAAAGTACATAGTTAACTATATAATAATAGCCATGAGAGAAATATATTCAAACTGCTGCCAATTTCAATGAATAAAAAGATCAATATAGGATTAAATGCCGAAGAAAATCTAAGTGATAGGTAACAAAAATATAAAAGTTCTTAAACATGAATTGCTAGAGACCCTGAATGTAGAAATAGAAAAACATCTCAAAGGAAACGTGAAATGGCCATGTTTAAGTATGTAGCCTTTTAATGTACAGCTGAATTTCAGATTAATTGGAGAAGTATTTACTGAAATTCATTATGCCACAGTAACAAATCAAGTATAAAGAGAGAGTGGAGTTCCAGCGGAGATCAAAGTGTGACTACTTCTAATGAGAATGAAAGAAAAATACATAGCTTGAGATAGTTTTGAAATTTTATAGCCTACAGGTAAGATACAAGTGTTGCATTATAATTATTTTTGGAAATTTGATAGAATGAATTGATGCTTGAAAAGAGAAGGCTTAGATCAACATCTTGTACTGGAAAATAAGTGACATTGAAGACTATCTTAAATGAAGTTAATAAGAGTGCAAGATTTTGCTTTATGCATGTATATATGTGAGCTACTTTTAAAAAATATTTGAAGACTACATACAAGCAAGGAAAACTTTCAAATATGCATGACAAAGAAATGGTCAAGAAATATTATTTCAGAAAATAGCCCTTCCTTGTAAAAAGCAATTTTGTACTATGTAATATTTTACAATTTTTTTTTCTTTTTTTTGTTTTTGGATTTTTATGGAAGAGTCTACAGGGTGTTCAGGGTCTCACTGCTAGATTGGACTCATCGTGATCCATCTGTTTACAGTCTCCCAAGAGCTAGGAATACAGGCAGTCACCACCACACCTAGTTTCAATCACTGTCTCAGTGTGCCCTGGAAGAAGGGCTGGTACAGCAGGCCTCAGTAATCAAACCCCAGCCCCTGCTCCTGCTTGCAGGCACTTTAATCCACTGAGCTATTTGTCCAGCCCTACAATTTTAATTATATTTAAGTTTTTGAAGCTAAGTTTCCTAATTAAAATAGTCACTTTTATTTGCTTTGAATTTATTCATTTCATATGTCCCATTGCCTAAGCTTTAACCTATGCTGACTGACCCATAAGTTATTCTAAATTTGAATTTCAAACTGTAAAGTGTTATTCTCACATTACAGCTTGATAGCATTAATTTCATGTCTAAATAAAATGTTTATCATGCAACTTTATTACATGTTTATTTCTGAGGACATTTACCTTATGCGCTAAATATTTTGTTTTTATACCATTGCTTATATCTCCTTTTTTAAAAAAATCATTACGAAGCTAGCACTATTGCTTGGTTTTAGTATTTCTTTGGGCCCCCATTTTCTTTTTCTTCAAAAGCATTCTTACACACCAGCAGAAATGCACAGCACAGTTGTCCAAACCATCCTGCTTACATACATGGATAAATTTCTTTCCCCTATTCCCTGTCCTTTCTTCCTTAACTCAATAACTCTTTCCTTTTGTTTGTTTCATCTTCTTTTTCAATTGTTTCTTCTTTCTGTTCTCTTAATTTCTTGCATTTTTTTCTTTTTTCCTTTCTTCTTCCAATTTTTCATGCATGTATCTGGTAATATGAACAACTGATTGGAAGACACTATGTGTTACAACAAATACTGTGAAATTCATATGGCTTTGTTAAATGAAAATCCGCATCAGCTCCCTTACCCTCTGCAGACAGGCATAGAACTTCTACTGGTGCTGCTCCCAACTTTTAAGAATTTAGAACATCTCTGAGTCAACTGTGAGATGAAGAAGAGCTGTGATCATTGGGCCCAGCTCAAACACAACATTCTTGAAACCATTTAAGAACTTTGTCAGACTCTTGGAAGCTTCAGGACTCTATCAGAATGATTACTAGGAGCTTCAAAAATGCCAAAATGCAGGAGCAAAAGGAAATTTCAGTCCTCTATCCCACCCAGAACAAATCCAAGGGACAAAGCTGTGCAAGAACTTGAAAATTACACATGTAAAATTTCAGAAATAATAGCAACTGAAGTAAAGAAGCAAGTCCATTAGGCTATAGAAGAATTAAGGCCAGAAATAATCTCTCAGGTCCAAACTGAAAGGACAACAATCATGAAAGAAATGCTCAGCACAGCTAAAAAAGACATAGATAAAAAAAATACAGAATAGAAACATGATGGAAACACTGAAGAAACAATACAGGAAAGAATTAAAATGCAATAAACAGATTCAAACTGATATCCAGGACATTGAGAACGCCATTGAAATCTGAGAGAACCACATGAAGATAGACTTTCAGACAGTTGAAGACAGTGTTGAAGACACTGTTGAAGACAGTGTTGCCACTAATGAATGTGAAATAAAAGACCTCTTAAAACTAACAAGGTACCAGGGAATAAGAATTGAGCAGCTACAAGACAATGTAAAGAAAAATTATATAAGAATTATAGGTGTCAAGGAAGTATCAGGAGACAGCACAAATGACATAAAAGGACTACCTGCAGAAGTGCTAGCAGAAAATTAATGAACATAAGAAAAGAGCCTGACATATAGAACTCCCACAGCAATAATCATGATAAATCTATACTAGACACATACTAATCAAGATCTCAGAAATTCAGCAAAGGAATAGAACATTAAAAGTTGCTACAGAGAAGAAACAGATCACCTACAATGGAAAGCCCATCAGAATCAAGGCGGATTATTAAACACAACCATCAAATAAAGAAGAGCTTGAGCAGAGTATTTCAAGTCCTGAAAGAAAATAACTTCCAACCCAGGTTCATGGACCTTGCAAAACTATCTATCATATTCAATGGTAAAAGAAGATCCTTCCATGATAAAGAACAATGGAGGAAATTCATGACCAACAAACAGTCTCTACACAGAGTACTGACAGACATTATAGAAAGAGACAGAAGTGATCAAAGCTTCAAGAACAGGGGACTGTGGAGATGGCTCAAAAGAATAAGGGCTTCTCTGGCAAACGCAAGGGCCTGAGTTCAATCCCCTGTTCCACCAAAAACAAAAAAAAAAAAAATACAAAGCTCTGATAATAACAGAAAGGAAGCAACAAGCAGAAGAAGTAATTAAAAAGATAGAAATAGTACAGAACATACAGCAGGAAAATAACGTGAAAAAGTTAAGCTAATTGGTGGTTTTATTATTTAAAACCATCAATATAAGTTGACTCAATTCATCAATCAAAAGAGGCAGACTAGCATAGTGTATTATGAAACAAATTCTAACAATATGCTGCTTATCAGTAATGCATTTAGCTCAAAAGGAAATTCACAGGATGGAAAACTATCCCCCATGACACAGGAAATCAGAGAAAAGCAGGGGTAGCTATCCTGGTTGCTGACAATACAACCTTCAAACCAAAAATCCTTCAGAGAGATAAAGAAGGTCACCATGTACTTGTTAAGGGAAAACTGCAAGAGGAAGAGATAATAATAATAAATATAAATGCACCCAATGTAGGGGCACCTCCCATATAAGATAAATTTTAGCAGACATGAAAGATCAAATGAACAATAATACAATAGTAATGGTGGAATTTAACGCATCTCTGTCATAAAGAGATAGATCAACTAAGCAAAAAATCAGTAAAGAAAAAACAGAAGAAAACCAAACTTGTGAAGAAATTGACTTTTATATCTTTATAGAGTGGTTCACCGAGTAACAATAGAGTACACATACTTCTCAGCTAAACCAAAGACATTCTCCAAAATAGACTATATTCTAGCACACGGAGCAGGAATTGAAATAATCCTTTGCATACTATGTGACCACAGGGCAGTAAAACTGGAAATTTTTGACAGAAGAATCTACAAAAATACACCATAATGACATGGAAATTAAATAACAACTTGCTAAACAATCAGTGGGGCATACAATAAAATTAAAGAAAAATACAAATTATTTACAATCAAACAAAAATGCAGATACAACCTAACAAAACTTATGAGATGCAATGAAAGCTGTCTTCAGAGGAAAATTTATAGTGGTAAATTTGCACATTGGGCAAACAGAACAAGCCCAAATAAATGATCTTATGCTTCACCTCACGTTCCTTGAAAAAGAAGAGCAAGTCAAGCCCTAAGTCCAAATAACACAGGAAAGTATAAAGATTAGAGCAGAAGTTAATGCATTGGAGACAAAGAAATCCATACAAAGAATAAATGAAAAATGAGTTGGTTCTTTGAAAGAATAAACAAAATAGATAAAACCTAGTCATCCTAATCTAAAAAAGGAAAATAGACAAAACAAAAAAATTCATGCAATAAAGAATGAAAAGGGTGAAATCAGTACAGACCCTACGGAAATTCAGAAGCTCATCCATACCTACTTCCAAAATTTTGACTCTCTCAGAATGGACAACACAGGGGAAATGGACAGTTTCCTAGATACATATGAAATGCCAAAGTTCAGGCAAGAAGATATACAAACTTGGAATAATCTAATATGAGAAACAAAATTGAAAATGTACTAAAAACCTTGCCGACAGAAAAAAGCCTATGTCTCAATGGATTCACAGCACAATTCTACAAGAAATTTAGAGAAGATTTATTTATTTATTCATTTATTTATTTATTCATTTTTAACAACTCATACAGAATTTTACTTAACAAAGTAATATGAATTTAGGCCTGGGAGGTGGCTCAGTGGAATAAGCGCTTCCCTGGCAAGCACAATGGCCTGAGTTCAAT
>NDGM011137335.1:0-11321 GCA_002564305.1 Octomys mimax | reverse complement strand
AGCTCACAGTTACTGGAGGTTTCAGTCCATACTTGGCTGGCTCCAAGGCAGAGCAGCACATGGAAGAGAGCCACCTTTCATGGGGGCTGCAAAGAAGAAGAGAACAAAGGAGGAGTAGCAGCAACAATGGCGACCAAGAGGAAGTCTGTCTCTCATAAGCTGCATTCAGGCTGTCTATTCCAGGCTGGGTGCAGTGCTCACACCCGTAATCCCAGCAGCACTCACATCCCTTACCCTAGCGGATCATGAGTTAATCACAAACTCTAGAAGCCCACTCCAGGACTGCATAAGGCTTTGGGGGGACTCCTAGACACAAAGCGTAACACCCGCACAGGCAGGAGCATCAGATAACACGGAGAAGCACAGCTGGGCCTTGGCTAAGCTCAGACTCTGTTCTGAGAATTGTGCATGTCGTAGGCAGAAGCATGGGCAAAGGCATTTTTCCAGGCATGTTTCTAACTAAGACTAAGAGTTAGAAACTCATCCTGTGGTAGCCAGGAAGCAGAGAGAGTGGAGGGTGATGGCCAAGTATGGACTGAAACCTCCAGTAACTCCTTGGATCTTTTATACCAATCCTCTAAACACTGTAGTTTTCTAGTGTGAAAGACCTACATGAGTCTTGGGATCAGCTCTGGCAAGTGTGCCTTAGTTTCTGCCCTATACAATGGAACTGGTAGTACTCCATAGCATCATCAGGAGGACTGAGGGAAGAAATCTAACAGTGCCCTATGCATGCTGCCCCTTACGTAGAGGTCGCTATTACTGGCTCTACAGTAAGCAGTGCTTGAGGCCTCCTTCATCCCATATCTCGTACATGGGCATAGGATGCTTTGCTGTGCTGGGTACTTCTTTGGTCTTCTGAAACAGCACTGCAGATAACCAGCCTCCTCTCGCATGGACAGACACCCAAGACTCTTGACCATCCCCGCTGTGGAGTGCACCTGTGCCCCGGCAAGGGCTGACGGGACATTCTTCCTCATTCAGTCATTTTCAAGCCCCTCTTCTGCTTTTCCTCTGATTCTGCAGCTAGTCCGTGTCCTTCTGAAAAATTCATTTTTATATAGACAATGGACAGATGGGAGGAAAATGGAAGGTAATTCAGCAGATTGTTACCAAGTTAGCAAGGTTTTTATTGTTGCAACCAAAGATCCTTAACATATAGATAATTGGAAATAGACATTGTAATGTGCTTTTTCTAAACAATGAAGTGACTTGCGCTGTGTGGGGAGGCTCAACACCCCTCTGCATCAGCAGATGTCCTGCACCTCATTTGGCAGATAAAGCCAGGGTTCTTGTGCTGTGCTGGGTCACCCAGGCAGTAGCTCTGTGTCCTCCGCAGCTCTCTGAATTTCTGAGTCTCAGAATTGATGGGCGGATGGGGCTGGCTACGCAGCCCATCTACAGCATGCCTTGGAGAATCAGAGAAGACGACAGAAGAATAAAAACACGCTGAAAACCACTTCAGTGCTGCATAATTGTAAACTGTATTATGATTTCCTTTGACCGTGGGATTCTTTCACTCCTCTTTGCAGTGTCCAATTTAAGTCCTTTGTCATTCTTTCTGCATAATAATAAATAAAGAAAGTTTCTAGGAAAACACCAACCAATGCCCACGTTAGGATAATGAGATGCTTTTCCTTGGAAGCAGCACCACATCTGTATGGGTTTTCCAGCTGCTTTATTCCCCTTACCACACTGATCCTGCTGAAGCTCATGTGCTTTGCTTCTCTGATCAAACATAGAGCCCTTTTCTCTCCTTCCCTTTATTTCCCTCCTGTCTTTCCCACCTCAGAGTCCCCAAGGACCAACAAATGCCAGCAGTGACTGCGCACAGACTTATGGGGGCTTTTAGTAAATTAGGAATAAGATTCAACCTCCTGTATTAGAACTGATATTTAAATGAAGTTTTCCAAAGTCTACTGAGGATTACATAAAGACTGAGCAGGAATAATGAAATTTAGGAATGTTATTTCCAAATGCGAGCATTTTTTTTTAATAGACAAATAATGTAGGAAACCAGTCTGCAGTGTGCAGGATAAAGAAAACCAAGGGGAAGGAAAACACATGTCACGCCTGAACACCAGATCAATCTTCTTATTGACCCACAGTGCCATCTTGTGGGCCATTTTTAAATAGGGCTTGGTGTTCAGATTAACTTGACTATTCCTAATCACTTAAAGCATCCATTAGCGCCTGCAAGAGCCCCTGGCAGCCCCAGAGAGCAAACACCAGTGGTGGTCATACCCAAGGGAAGACGCGTGCTTGTTCAGCTCTTGCCATCACTAGGCATGGCTGGGCACCACCAGTGCTTTAAGTAACCTTTCTCTTTGCTCTCTGCGGTAGCGGATGTTCATGTTTCTGCTGGCCGTAGCTGTCTAGCCTCGTTCTCCAGCGTCACTTCACCTTAGAAGTTCATAATACGGCTTCTTCCTCCTCTTGCTCCGTTCCATAGAGAACTGATGGCCAGCCAGGGATCAGGGACCATCCAGAAATGGCACACAATGACCACACATGCACACACACACGCACACGCGCACACACACACTTTTCACCAATAATTTCAGGAGGTTCCTGAAGCTCCTGCCTCTGAATTTAGAGCTTTCTTACACTGCCGGTGTTTTCTTTCGGTGTCTTCTGTATCCCAGAGCTCTAGCTCTCCCATCTCTGAAGCTACACTTCAGACTCTGTATCTTTCTCTGCTTGGTCTTTCACTCCCAACCACCCTCATTTCTGATTTAAACATCCTGCTCTTGCTGTAGCCCTAGCCTGGGTCGCATCAGTCCCCTCTCTTGAATTCCCCTTGGCACATTCAAGGCCCGGGATCATGTACAACCATCTCTCGGAAGCAATCCCTAATCAGAAAGAATTAAGACTTTCCTGTGGAGTCTTTTATATCATTTTTTAAATCCTTTGTATAAAATACTGCAGCTTTTCTAGTATTTATAACTTCCTTAGCAGATAAACTCTCAAAGGAAAGAATCATTTCTTGTTCAGTTCTGCAGCTCCTATAACTAGCGAGGACTTCCCTTCTTTGTGTTGCTTTAATGCCACTGGAGTTGGAATCTGCCTTAGTGCTTTTCTTGTTACTATGACAAAATACACCAGCACCCAAAATTAAAGGAGGAAAGGCTTACTGGGCTCACAGTTAGTAGAGGTTTTAATCCATCCTTGGCTGGCTCCAAGGCAGGGTGGCATGGCAGAGGGGCAACACAGAGGAGAATAATTCATAGCATGCGAAAGATAACAAAGCAGTAAAGTAGCAAGAAACAAGTGGCAAGCAGCAACGCCAGCCTTCTTTCTGCCCCTGGTATTATACCCAGGCTACATACCCATTATCCACACTCAGTGTATGTCAAACCAATCAGTGGACTAATTTAGTAAGCACACACCCTTAACCCTGGTATGGCACACTATAGGTCCAGCCACCTCTGTCTAGATGTTGTCCCCGTGTCCCCAAGCCTCAGGGAGTCACAGGTGGGGCTTTTCCATAAATGGATGGTTCTGGAGTGTATGATGCTGTGATCGACTCATGGTGCAATGCTAGGACCAAAGGAACTAAGAGGAAGAGTGTGACTATCTGCCCTATGTAGCCTGGGTAAGCTAGAAGAGACACGAAGATCTGTGGTCCTCCCCTGTGATCCTCTCCTGTGGCCCTCCCCTGTGGCTTTGCTGCCTTCTGCCTGCCATAACCTGTTTCTTCCCTGAAATGCCACCTCACCTTGGAGCCAGCTTGGATTAAAACCTCTACCAACAACGAGCTAACTAAACCTCTCCTCCTTCCCCTCTGAGTGCTGGGCCTCTGTCTCAGCAACGAGAAAAGGAGCTGAGATGCCTCGGTTTCAGTCCTTCCTCTGCGTACTGCTGCATGACCATGAGCAAAGCGGGTGGGCGTCCCACGCCTCAGGCCATCGCCTGTGCACAGGGACCTGGCAGCTCCTGCCTGAGGGGCCTTGGACAGATTCCACCCCGCGGGACGTGTCATGCCCTGTGCTGTGCTGAGTCCGCTCCCTGGCACACAGCTGGAGAGCAAGATATGTTCTTTGACAAAAAGAACCCTCAAAGGAGTAAAAGCAATCAGGACCACAAGGCCAAAAACAGGGCTTCACATGACTTTGGAAACAAGTAAGGCTTTTTTTCTTTTGTTTCAATAAAAGAAATTGAAGTATCCAAAAATGAAAATGTAGGCTAAGTACGTAGTATAACATAATGGTATATTCATGTGTTCAGTTCTTTGTCTATTGCCTTCCATAAAACTATAAATAATAGAGTTTGCACTTAACATGTTTGAGGCCCTGGGTCTTTACCTGCCAAAAGCAACAAAATGCTTTTATATGTTCTTTGCTAAGTAAAGTCTTAAATATGTCACAGGTTTATTCTGTTGTGGCTGTTGTGTTATCTTCCACTATATCTTCTCACTTGTTGCTGAAATAGAGGAACATGATTACCATTTTATAGAGTTTCTGCTAATACTATTTGTAATTCCAATGGCTTGTGACTATTCCCACTTTTGTGAAGATTGTCATATCACAGTCCCTTACTGTCCCTTTCCATTTGGCAGCCTTTTTTTTTTTTTTTTTTTTTTTTTGTATTTTAGGGAAGGGTCCATAGGGTTTCAGGATCTCACTACTAGATTGGTCTTACAGTGATCCACCTGTTTACAGCCTCCCAAGAGCTGGGATTACTGGAGCTCACCACATGCCCAGTCTCAATTGCCCTTTCAGCATGCCCCGAGGGCGGGGCCAGCACAGCAGGCCCAGGCATCGAACCCCCAGCCCCTGTGCCTGCTTGCATTGGCAGCTTTTATTTCTTTTTTCTTTTTACTTATAGTAGCACCCAAGATCTCCAAAATCAGGTTCACAGTAGCACTGACATAGTGTTATATTTTTTTCCTTGATCCTGATTAAAATGATCAAAGATTTCTCCATGAAAGATAATTTTACTATAGGATTTAGGTGTGCAAAGTATGTGTCCTTCCACCAAGGTTAAGATCCTACTAGCGCTGGTTTTCTAAAAGCATTAAGTGTTAATATGTTCTAACTTACCCAATTTTTAGTTGATTAATTATATTACTATCATGCTTTAAATCACTGATTTGGGTAACACCTAGTTAATTTTTGTGAACATTATTATTATTATTTGTGTTCAAATAAAATGTTACTCAATTATAAATATTCTATTTATCTGCTATCAAGTTTTCTCAGGCCAGCCAAATAGCTCAGTGGATTAAAGCACTGCAAGCAGGTGCTGAGGGTTCAATCCCCGGGCCTGCTGTGCCGGCCCGATCTCCAGGGCGCGCTGAGCTGGCAGTTGAGACTGGACGTGGTGGTGCACACCTGTAATCCCAGCACTTGGGAGGCTGTAAACACGTGGATCACTATGAGTCCGATCTGGTAGTGGGACCCTGAACACCCTGTAGACCTTCCCCTAAAATACAATTAAAAAAAAAAAAGATTTTCTTCAAATGTTTGAAAGTTATCCATTTCATTTCTAAAGCACGTATTTTAATTGCTAACTCCTATTGTTGTGTTTATTTTTCTCTATGCTTTGTGAATTTCTTAAAGTTAGTATTCTCCAAAAACATAAAAGGACCTTAAAGTTCTCTATTCTCTTTTTGCTTAATAGATTCTTCTAACTCATCCATTGGGTTCTCTCTTCCATTAAGCATCTTATTTCCTAATTTTCAAGCTAATTTCTGTTTATAAATGCTTGCGCTGGCCTTGAATTATACATTTTCTTGACTGTCCCTTGGACGCATGTACTATATCCATTCAAATTCTATTTTTGTTGCATTCCTTCATCTGGCAGTGATTATTTCTGTTTCTTTTTTATTCTTGTTTCTTGCTTGTGGGTTTTTCCTATTGGTAAAGCTATCAGATGGTTCATATTTTTCCCTGCAGACTCCCTTTCCACTGGAAGTAGGAGCTGCTTGCCTAGGTAATCTATGCTAGGAGAGCAAAATCTCCACCCATTTGCCCTCCTGCCAGGTGAAGAAAGGACCACGCCCTACGACACTAAACTTCCGCCCACTGCCACATTTTTCTCATGTCTTCCATTTTCTACTTCTACTAGGCAACGTCAGCCTCTGTTGGAGTGGCTTTTTTAACAAGATAAAACAAGGTGAGTGGCTTAACCAAGTGTTGTACTTTGTCCCGGTGGTGAAGGTGTCAGGAGAACGGCTCCTTCTGAGAGCTACAAGCAAGACCACTCCTCTGCTCCCCCGGCTGCTGCGCCTTGCTGCGATGAGTGCCATTGCTTGGGCTATAGAAGGTCGTGTTCCTCCTCACCTTCCTCTCCACATCCTGTCTCTGCATGTGCCTCTGTCCAGATTTCCTCTGTTAACAAGGACACAGATATCAGGTTGGGAGCTGTCCTTCTCCAACAACCCATCAACAAATTACATCTACCATGATCCTCATTCCCAAAAAGGCCATAGTTCAAGATATTGGAGGATACACTTCCATATGTGAATTTTGTAAGACCCAATTCAGCTCAGAAGGGCCTCCAAAGCACCTCCCTGGGATGACAGCTTTGTAATCTGTGCATATTCTCACCCTGTGGCGGAGAATCGAGGAGTATTGCCCCACTTGTTTCTTGCTCCCACCCCAGTTGCATGGCAGCATCATTGCGCTGTGGTCCACAGCCTGCGCTATACTTCTGCTAACCCTTTTCTGATTCACATCAGCAAATTATGGGAAACAGGAAAACAACCACAATGAAGAGCGCCCCGCATCTGCATGGCTGCTTCTTCCAGTCCTGAGCTGCCATTTGTGCTTCACATTGTCCGCCAACGAGTGTTTCCACCATCGTTTTAGCTTTACAACTCCACTGCATTCTCTTTTTCCTCCCCCAGTCATTTAGATTTATTATAAAGTCAGTTATTCAAGCATTAATTATTCTTTTTGGAGTTTTCATAATATCAAAATTGTATTTCCTGACACTAATTTTAATGCCCCTTCAGCTACTAAGCTTAATTCTTTTTTATTCATTTTAATGAGAAAAAAAGATAAAATTGCAATGAAACAGTTTCAGAACAGATTAGTAGGACAGTTACAATAATTAATCCATTGCATATTGTTATCTTCATAGTAGGGTGACACTTTGCAGGAATCTTCCATGGAGATAATCCATGTTAATTTTGTATCTAGTAGAAATCATCCCTTTATCTGAAGTTATTTTGAACACTCATTGGTAAACAGCCAATCCTTAGTTAATCAGTTATTTCTGTTCTAGAGAAGAAAAGATCTTTGATAATCCTAGATAATCTGTACGTGAAATGGGAAAATAGAAAAGTGTACGTTTTCCACCATGGAAGCACTGAATAGGCAAGGCAAGTGAACCACTTAGGAAGGCCAAGAGACCAGAAGGAACCCCAGTGACACAATAAGACCCCAACTAGGGTGCTTGAAATGTACAGACAGGACCAGCAGCCTGCAAAAGTCTGAAGCAGCAATGACAATAGGAGCCAACTGGCGGCAAATTAGTTGAACCAACATTCTGCTTGGGGATGAAGACACACAAAATAGAAGCAAGAGGGTGGATCTGCCACTGCTCTCTCTACTTTCCTTTCTTTTTTCTCATTTCTCTGTTCTTATTTCATCTTTTTTCTCTTTTCTAAATGGCAGGGAAAACCTGAGCCACAGAAGCCAATCCCCTGCCCAAGCCCATAGGCCAGGCTCAGACCGTCCCTTGCTGACCCCTTATTCTTTCTCTCCTGCCTCTCCCCCAGCTTCCCAAGGTTTTCACGATCATCCTTTGTCCTCCGGCCTTGCTACTACTTTCTTTTGAGTTATCTTCGTTTTATCCACTCTCCCCACCACAGGGTGAAACCGCTCTACCAAAGTGAACCAGTTTGCATACAAGCTCCCAATTTATGGTAGGTTGTTATATAATTGCAGATTTTGCTCCCATCACTTAAGATAAAACATTAATTGTACTGCAGTTTTTCTCCTTCTAAACTCTGTTTCATGCTACTGTTATTACTAATTATAGGACTTTAGCTAAAATGTCCTATCTGTTGTAATTAGTTGTTCTCCATTTGGTAACAATGATGGGACGCTCTGGGATTATAACCTCACAGCAGCCCAGCACCAAAGAACTGAGGACTGAAGAAAATAAATACCCACATCTCATGCTTAGTTAACTGGAAAGGTATAATTTGCAACAGACACAAGCCAAGAACCTCCTACACAAAGGAGCCATCCCTGAGAAACAGATTTTTCCTAGAAAGGATTTGGAACTAGTGATATAGCTATCTGCAATAAAAATATCAAGAATCAACACAGAAAACAAAATAAAAATTTTTGAAATAGAAAGTGACAAGATGCAGAAGCTAGATGCAACATCAGACCCCCAGATATAAGTCCAGGAGACAACAAGATAGAGGAAAATGGAAGACGTGTACCTAAAATTTGTGAAATGAAGGCAACCAAAGTAAAGAAACAAATCCATGAGGTTATGGAGGAAAACAGATCAGAAATAATCTCTCAGAGGAAAAAAGGACATGATAACAATTATAAATTAAATGCTCAGTAAATCTGGAGTAGAGATAGATAAAAACAAAATAGAGGATGAGAGAAAAGGGAAGAAAACCACAAGCAATAAATATAGAAAAAAATAGAACACATAAAATAGATTCAAATAGATATCAAGGAAATTGGAAATTCCATGGAAAGATGCCAAAACTGTTTGAACAAAATTGAAGATAAACTATCATACCTCAAAGATAGGATTGCAGCTACCAATCAAGAAAGGCATAATTTCTTAAAAATAAAAAAGAAGGGCTGGCGAGATAGCTCAATGGACTAAGTGCCTGCTTAGCCAAGTGCAGGGACTGGAGTTCAAACCCTGGCACCACATGCTGCACCAAGTGCACTGATATGATGGCAGAGTCCAGGCATGGTGGCACACGTATGTAATCCCAGCACTGGGAGGCTGAAAGCAGGAAGATCACTAAGAGTTTGAGCTTCATAGCAAGACCCTGCACAAAAAAAATAGATAAAGAAAATACAATTCAGCAACTGTAAGATGATACAAAGAAAACAATATTAAGACACCTAAGACTGATACGTGTCAAAAAAAATCAGGAGTTGACACATATGACATAAAAAGACTATTTGCAGGAGAAATAACAGAAAATTCCCCAAACATGGGAACAGAACCTAACACGCAGATTCTGACATACAATAATGCATATAGAACTCCAACTAGCTATGACCAAAATAAATCTATACACCAGACATATAATATTTCAGAAATACTACACAAGAACAAAATATCAAAAGCTTTTAGAGAAAAGAAATAGGCAATGTAAAGAAAGAAAAAAGAAAAAACAAATAGGCTAAGTATAAAGGAAAGCCCATCAGAATTGTGGAAGACTTTTCAACACAAACCCTTAAATCAAGAAGAGCTTGGAGTGAAGTATTTCAGGTATTAAAACAACATCCCAGCTAGATCAGTATACCTGCAAGACTATTTTTCAAGATTAATGGAGAGATAAGATATTGCCATGACAAAGAATAACTGATGACATTCATGACCACCAAATCAACTCTATAAAGAATAGTGGAATGGCAATGAGGAGACACCTGGTGTGTTCAATTGTAATGATACCCTCACATGCTATTCTGAGCCAGAAGCTGAGGTTTATTAAACTAATTTCAACTGCTTGGAGCAAATTGAGAAACATTTCTTAATGTCTTTATAGTATGAGCTGATTTGATCAGAGGTACAAAGGAAATGAATTTCAAGGTAAAAGGATACATGCAGACGCCTACTAAGACCTCGAGAATCACTACAAGAAAAGCACCTTTAGGTGAAGAATCTGAGATAAGATCATTTCCAGATGAGGAACCACAAGCAACTACCTGATTTTCACAGTCCTTCTGAGATTGTTATGCCGATTACTTCCATCCATATCAAGCCTGGGTTAGAGCTTGACATCAGTACCCAGGTGTCTAAGGTAACTGTTTTAATAAATTGATAATCAATTGTTTAAAAAAAGAGTAATGAATGATAAGTACTGACAGAGATAAAAATGAGCACAACTGCAAGAACCAAAACAAAGAAACCAACAGGCAGGACAAGCAATTAAACTGAGGGGAAGAGCAGGGAACCAACCATGAGAAAGTAACATGACAGAAATAATCTTAGTTATAATCATTATTGTATCAGGCCAGCCAAATAGCTCAGTGGATTAAAGCACCTGCAAGCAGGCCCAGAGGCCGGGGGTTCAATCCCTGAGCCTGCCGTGCTGGCCCCACACACGGGGTGCACTGAGGCGAAAATTGAGACTAGGCATGGTGGTGTGTCCCTGTAACCCCAGAACTTAGAGGCTGTAAACAGGAGAATCACTACAAGTCCAATCTAGTAGTGAGACCCCGAACATCCTGTAGACCCTTCCCTAAAATACAGAAAAAGAAATAAAATAAAAATAAAAAATATAATCATCAATATAAATGGCCTCAATTCATCAGTCAAAAGAAACAGACTGGCAGAATTGATGCAGAAACAATATCGAGCAATATGCTGTGTACCAAAAACACATTCAATTCAAAAATAAATTCACTGACTAAAAGTCAAAGGATGCAAAATCATACTCCATGCAACAGAAACCCAGGAAAAAGCAGGGATAGCTATTCTGTTTGCAGATGATGTGAGCTTCAACCTATGAATGGTCAAAAGAGATAGAGAAGGCAAAAAGATATAAAGAGGATCACTAACTACATGTTAGAGGAACACTTCAGGAGGAAGAGATAACAGTCATAATCATATATGCACCAAATATGGGGACACCCAACTATATAAGACGAATATTAATAGACATGAATCAAATAAGCAATAACACAGTTGTAACTGGGGAACTGAATACCCCATTGTCAAAAAGAGATAGCTCAAATAGACAAAAAAATTAGCAAAGAAATATTATAAATGAATCAAACCTGTGAACAAATGGACTTAGTAGATGTTTGCAGAATGTTCCGTCCAACATCAGAATACACATTCTTCTCAGATGAACATAGGATGTTCTCTAAAATAGACCATACACTAGCCCACAGAACACATTTATGTAAATCAAAGGAATTGAAATTGCCCCATGCATATTATCTGACCATAGTATAATGAAATTGAAAATTAATGGCAAAAGAAACCAGAAAACTTCACAAACACATGGAAATTAAATAAGACCCTGCTGAACAACTAATGTGTTACAGAGAAATTAAAGAAGAAATTAAACAGTGTCTATAATTAAATGAGAATGCAGGGCCGGGGAGATAGCTCAGTAGAATAAACACTTGCCTGGCAAGTGCAAGGTCCTGAGTTCA
>NDGM011137320.1:0-18942 GCA_002564305.1 Octomys mimax | reverse complement strand
GCTTGCCAGGGAAGCACTTATTCCACTGAGCCATCTCCCCGGCCCCTACAGTGAATATTTTTAAAAATAAATAATATAACAATAATAATTATTATGTAGAAAGTACATAAACCAGTAATATAGTTGTTTCTCATCATTACTGAGTATAACGTAGTACGTGCTATATATAATTTTAGGTGCTATCCTTTTGGACAACTGCCCCACAGTGTGTACATCAGCACCGGCACAAACATGTGAGGAATGCATTGCACTACACTGTAATGATTATGACCTCATGGGGTCATAGGATCTTTTCAGCTCCTTTAGGGATATAAAAGGAGCACCACTGCTGTATGTGTGATCCAGTACTGAGGTCTTGTGATGTGCTGCATCACTGTGTTTGTCTAAGGAAAAAGTGGTCAGTTTGTGAGTTCTCAAGGCTGAGGAAAAGAAGCACTTATTTAACATTTCTGTGTTTCTGACAGCAATTCTTTGAATGAGTAATAGTATTATCCACCATAGGCCTTGCTCATGTAACCTTATTCAGTTTTTCCTTTGCTCTAGAAGTCACTACAAATCACAGATTGCAGCATTTAAGATGTTAGTTTGGCTTTTAGTTTAAAACTTAGGAAATCTAGGACATGTGCATTTGTGATCTAGCCATCATTTTTGTTTTCCTGTTTTGCTACCAGTCATCTTCTTGTCTTGGAAGGAAGGTGGAAGGCAATAAAGATGAGATGTTAACATTATTGTTTCTTTAAGTGTTTCTTCATCTGAGTACCACAGTGTTTATCTACTCCAAACTTTTGTTAACCAATGGGTTTTTTGTTTTGTATTTTTTTAGGAAAGGGTCTACAGGGTATTCAGGGTCTTAATACTAGATCAGACTTGTGGTAATTCTCCTGTTTACATCTCCCAAGATCTGGGATTACAGGTGCTCGCCACCACACCCAGTCTCAATTGCCATCTCAGTGTGCCCCAGTGGCAGAGCTGGTAAGGCAGACCCAGGGATCGAACTCCCAGCCCCTGCACTTGTAACCAATGGTTTGTTAACCAGCATTTTTGGGCTGATTATTTTTCAGGGTTTTATTTGTGACTAGAGGAGCTATGTCAGCTCTTAGAATCCTTCATTTTTAGTCTGAGACATTAGAAGATTATATGAGATGTTCCATGTGTAATGTGAATTCAATTTTGAGTCACTGATTAAAGTCACCTTCAGATACAAGGCTTTATATAGTGGCATGTGCCTCTTTAAGGTTTTATATTTTATTTTATTTCATTGTATTTTTTGTCTACTGCCTTATTGAGAAGATGCAGTCTTATGTGGTTCACAATTCCATATAAAGTAAGAACACCATTAATTTACCTTCTTGAGACATTTTGTAAAGTACTTTTTGTAAAGTGAAAAAATTCCAGACTTATAGATGTTTCATGTGTGTTATATTTTCCTGCACCTAAAGTTCCTTTTTAAAAATTTCTTCTTGAGACTTGATACATGGTTGAGTGCTATGGCTTTGAACCTGCAGTGTTTCCCTCTGAGGATTAAGTACAACATTCCCTTGCACTTTCTTCCTAGCTCTGAAAGGTGAAGCCAGTGGATGCCTGTCAGAAATTTCTCTATCCATATAGAAATAGTTTATCATGAAAACTTCAGGCAAAGTCCATCTGTCTGTTAGTCTGCAGTGGACTTTAGCTGTCATTGACTATGAACTAAAGGTTTCAATGGACTTAACAGAGTCCAGGTTTGAAAGTTAGTGTGAGTTAAGAGGAAGCAGAGCTAGAAACCTCACTCCATGGTGTGCTGCAAAGGTGGGAGAGTAGCTGACCTCTTTTCCTGACATTCAGATCTCTGCCCATGGTCACTACTCACATCAAGCTGTGCACCTTTAGATGAAAGGGTGAGGGAATTAGGTACTAGCAGCAAGGAATTTTCTATGTCTCCCCAGAGTGTCTCAGTAGGCCTGGATTACTGTTCTTGGCACTGAGACTTAGCAGGTGTGAAGAGAGTAAAGTGGGGGATTTGGGCTGAGAATGACAGAGTGCTGGCATAAACAGATTTAGAAGGCTCATAGCTCTGGTGGGCGCTGGCATTTGTCTTGCCAAGTCTCCCTGGGGCAGGAAAAATAAGTAACACCCCCTAGAACTGGCACAGAGGGAATCCGCACTCTCTTCTGCTTTCAGCATTTTCCATCAGTTTGACAATGCATATGGGTGACAGCTGCAGAAAGAGGCAGATTGGTTGGCCCTTCCTTGGACTAGGGTTGGGAGGCCAAATCAGGCCAATTTGAACACAAGCTTGAAAACCTTCCAACTGGAATCAGCTCAAAGATTTCTATGGCTTCCAGTTTGCTCACTTTTGGCATTGTCCAGCATTTCTGGTTCTCTGGTTTGTTACAGATGCAAGAGACTCTGAATGGCCCTGAACCAAAGTCAGGTTTAGTGCTGGGAGGAATCAAGTGTAAGTGAGATCAGCCACATCCTGACTGCTTTCTCTGAAATACACTCTGGGTTGAGGGCTGGACCAGCTGTCTAAAACATGCCCTGAAATCCCTAGTGCAGCTGGATTCTCTCCTGCTTTGTGGCATCCCAGCCTATCATTATTAGATCATACTGATCCAGGCCATGTGACAACCATACTGTGGGGCAAATAATACAGTGAAGAAGAATGGAAAAGCAATTGCATTTTTTTCTTTCATTCTTTTTTGCAAAAAGCTTGCAAGCATTATGCTAAAATCTGTCTATTAATTTGGGTATAAATAGCTCAGTTTTTCTAATCCAGATGCAACCACGCACCCCTCTGTATAGGGCTGGTGATTCTCTGTTGTGTCTTGGGAGTAATAAGACGATTCTATAGCAAGAATGCAAGCAAATCAGCCCAGCTGAGAATTACATAAAAGAAGGAAGAAAATTGGATAAAATGTGTAATAAACCTCAATATCTAGTTGAGTGTGATTTTTAACAAAAGGGTTTTGCATTTAGCTCAATGACTTCAGATATTCAGATAGTAGCTAAATGCATTTTATTCAAACTTTTCTAGCCCTGGGCAGAAGCCATTTCAGTAGGCAAGGTAATTCTTCTGGAAAGACATAAGCCGCTAAAAATCAGAGGCTTATGGGTGGATTTCAGCTCCTTGGTGATTTGTAGTTAGAACTTCAGAGGCTTGGGGCCTGCTAACGAGTGGCTAGGGTATGTTATGGGGAAGTTCCACTTCCTAGATCTAGGAGAGAGGCCTCTTATCTTGAAAGATCTGGTGAATTTTTTATTCATTCTTGTATTTTTACTATGGCACAGCTCCTTTATTCTTGGACTCCACAGCCTGCTATGTATTTTGCATTTGTCTTAACCCCTGCATTGCTTTTCCAGTGCTACCCACAGCTCTTTTCCTCCTCCCTTAATGCATTGCTACCTTACACAGAGGCATTTACCAAACATGTTCTCATCAGATCTATGAGCTACTGCTTGATAAAAGGCTTCATAGTCAATTTAGATTGACAAACGATGCACCCTGCATCTCTCTTGAAAATTTATAAGGCACTTTTTAATAAGTACCAAGAGAAAGTAATTTATGTTCATTTAAATGAGTAGATGTGTAGTTATTTATCTAATACCAAAGCATCTGTTAACCTTGTAAGAATTTCTGAGTTTTAGAATTTGCTTTGGGCATTTCTACTGTAATGTTACAAACTGCAAAATCCGTTTAGCCCACTATACATGCAAGTTATTGAGAAATGGCCATGGCTCATCAAGCCCTCTGAAGATGCTTAATTTGAAGGCAAATGACAAACACTGGTTAATCGTGTAAATATAAATGAATGGAATCACAGTGTTCAGCAGAGCATTGGGCAAGAAAAAAACTGGCTGCTGTCCACGATGGAGAGGTCCTGAAACAGGATACCCTTGATGCTGCTAAAAATGGATCCCTGAAACAGTACTTAAATATTAACTGCTTAAAAATTGTTGCACAGATGCTTAATGCAAGCCCTTTGCAGTATCTCTGCACAAGAGAAAATATGGAAAAGAAGTATATTGGATGGGGAATTAACAGAAATAGGGTTTGATTTCACTGCTCCCACTAATTGGATGTGTGAGCCTGGGCTAGCCATTTAATCTCCTCTTCCTTATTTGTCAAATAAGATAAATGGATGGGATGCAAGTTCACTCCAAGTTTTAAAATTCATATTCCATAATTACTTTCCAAGTAGATCTGTATGTGAACACAGGAGAAATCAAACAGACGCATATTTGCCCCAGGGCCTTAGGCTTCCTTGGTTCCCTTTTAATACTTGGGAGATGATATGTTTCAGATGATATGTGTTGCATTAATAGGTCAGAGTATTGTTTCCTCTGTCAGGAACAAACTGAAAGTTTGGGGAAAGAGAGTCTTGGAGATAGGAATGTTAATGCATTTTGTAAATTTCCATTACTTTTATTTAGAAAGCTACTACTATTTCCAAGGTGGCAGTTTTTATTCATGTGCTCAGCAAACCTTTAATTAATAAGAACCCGTATCTCCTGGGCTCTATTGTAGGCATTTAGGGAAGGGTTCTTATGCAGGGGAGACAAAAAGGACAAACTTTCTTACTATAGTGGAGTCCATATTATAGTGGAAGAAGGCAGATGGCAGACAATAAGACTAATGAACAAGTAAAGTATGTAGCAGTAAGTAAATTACATTGTGTGTTAGATGATAAATACTATGGGCAAGGGGCAGAGATCACTATATAACCAGCATGTGCCTCAGTCAGAAGGAGTCCTTTGAGCAGAGATCTAAAGGAGATGAAGGAGAGAACCACATGCTTATCTGGAAGGCGGAGGATGCAGAGGAAACATCCAAAGCAGAGGAAATGTGTCCTGGCAGATTCAGGAACACCAAGGGAGCTTGTGAAGCTGGAGTGGTGTGAGTAAGCAGGTCTGGTGCAAAAAAGGGAGTCTGGGCTGCTTTGCCCAGCTAGAACAGAGACCATCAAACCTATTTAGAGCAACTTTGATGCCCAGAAATAGCAAAGCCTGGCTTTAGACTTCTTTTCCTTGTGAGAGGCCTTCTATGGACTCTGTGCCTGGCCTGAGATATCCTGTTAGCACCTGCAAATCAGAATACCCTCAACACCAGCAATAAAGCATTCAGCCCTTGCATCTGTAACAGCTTTCCCTATAATTTATGCGTTCTATGGTGAGTTTAAATGCTGACTCTATCATTATCTAAGTTTATTACCATTGCCATTTGCATATGTTTGATGGGGTGGGGGTGGCAGGAAACCTCTGGACAGATTCCAGCTTGGAAGTCTGCATGACTCTCTTTGCCCTTACTTCCTCCCATCCCTCTGCCTCTCTTGGGACTTGGGACAAGACCAACAGCATGTATAGCTATTCAATAGCTGATGGGTCAGTAGCCTCATTGCCTCCTCTGTGTCTGTCTACTTCCTTGTCCCTACCATGCATCTCTCACAGTCTTTTTTTTTTTTTAATCCCCCGAAGGAGGTTTCAGGCAGGAACTGATAGATTTACTCACATCAGTATAAGGCTGGTATTCATCTACTTCAGGGTTGGGTTCAGCTTTTTGATATGGGTTATAGAGCATGTTGAGGGGAATCCTCAGCATTTTGGAATCCTGAGAATATAAACAATGACAGATAGTTACCCATTCCGTGTTAATCCTGGATCCTGCTGCCCACCTATTCTTCAGTTATTCTGTACTTGGTTTCCATAAAGCACCTTTCTACACAGAAGTGCACTGCATTTTATTTGGGAAACTTGAGAGAGAGAGAGAGAGAGAGAGGGAGAGAGAGAGAGAGTTGTTGTCCAAAGGCCAGGAGCTTGGTTTATTCCAGAAATCTGTATTCTCCATGTTCTTTGCATTTTGAAATAGTGTACACAGGTGCCTCTGTTTGATTAAATTTCAACCCTCATTATGATTTATTGTCCCACCTGATAACATCCAGATCACTTTGCTGTGTGCTTTTGTTTGTTGAGCTGCAGTCTTTTACTGGGACGATACAGCTAGATAGCTTAAGAATTCAGAGTGAACAAACATGTTCATTTTGCCTTCTTCCTCAAATTTAAAGCAGGTAGTGTGATGAGCCTAATTTATATATTTTTTAAAAAAAGAAACACTTCCAGCTGACAAAGAATAGTAGACTGAGTGGAGAAATCACAGTAGTTACAGGTTTCAAAGTCTGGAATAGCTAAATTGAGAAGAAATTCTATGACCCATTTATGACCTTGTTGTTCTCATATTATTGTCACCACTACCTCCATCATTGACATCGTCACAAGTTAATACAAATGCCACCAGTTATCAAATATATTTTGTCAGTTACTCAGACAGAAATTATATTAGAATAGACTTTTTATCCCATCTCATGTTATATTTAAAAACACAGATTTTGAGAGATTTACTAACTTATCCAAGATCCAAGCCAACCAAAGAGCCAGAAGTCTATATAACTAAAAAATAGATAGTTGAAATCAGTGTGTATAATAAAGATAAATTCATAAGTAGTAATTTATCTTTAACAAGATTTTAAAGGCCTCTTTTCTAGTAGAACAGGGCACTGCTACTCCAGCTATGTGGAGAATAGAAATGATGATACCAATGCCAGCCCAGGAACCGAAGGTCAAGCATATTGCCCACTGTCACACAGTACTGGAGTCACAAAGGAGACATGGAACAGTCATGTGCTGGATGAAACACATACTTTTGCACAGAAAAGAGAGCGAGATCCTCTCCAATAGTGCCTGGTTAGTATCTCTCCTGGGTAACAAATACAGGATGGTTAGGCCATACACACCCGTCTCAGGCCACAATAGAATGACATGACTCCTTCCTTGCGCTGTATGAAATATACTGAAAAGAGGGGGGAACCTGAAGGGCCAGTGGCTTACATGCTTAAGTGGAATAAAGGAAAATTCACTGAATTTGAAACAGGGAAAGACAGCACCCTATCAGGTGGTCAGCTCATTTATTCTGTGTAGGCTCTTCATCCCTTGGAAAGGAAGGCTTTTGGCCCAGGGGGAGTTAAGAGAATGCCTGCAGAAGACAGTCTTTCCCAATACTCATTTAACACCAAGCTTTCTTGATGCCTTAAGATAGGTTCTGACACATGTTGACTATTCAAGGACTTGTCTGTTGTTCAAATAAGACATGCCTACATCACCCGTAGTTTGACCTATTCTCTGTCTTTGTTGGGAGTTTTTCTCTGTCTTTTGTATGCAACAGTGACATTTTACTGGCTGCTAGGTAGGTGCCAATGAACAAAGGATGCAATGACTTCTTTGAAATGACTTTATACCTCCTCTGAGAGGCTTTTCTGTCACTAAGAACAATGCTCTTCTCTCTCTCGATGCCTGCAACGTATATTGCTTGTAATTCCTTTAATAATACTATTAATATTGTTTATAATATGTTTTATGGTTTGCATAGACCTTATAGCCCTTAACCATTTGACTAAGGCTTTACCATTTATTGAGCCATTTAATCTTCCCAGTAACCCCACATAGTAGGTACCATTTCTTTCCTCATTATGCAGATAAAGAACAGAGGCACAGAGAGGTCAGTAACTTGCTCAAGGACATCCAGCTGGTTAGTGGCAGAGCCAATATTATGCACCAGGTACTTTGGTGCCAGCATTCCCATTATTATGGCAAACCTTACCTGTTCACATGGTGCTTACTAATTAGGTGTAACCTCAGAAGTACGGGGTAAACCTTTTATATGTCTTTGTTCTTCACTCTGGGCACATTGCCTGGCACCCAACATTTGCTCAAAATTATTCAGCAAGGGAGTGGGTGATCACTAGGGCACAACTGAGGGGCATTTTGGCTAGACTACCCTGGTTATGTCTTTGCTTCAGGAAGGGGAGGGGAGAGGCAGGGAGGGCCTGCAAAGCAGTCTTATCTACCCATTGTATCCCAGTGGACTGGTTTGTATATTCTTTGATACTATGCCTGCTTTCAGAAGATGAAGGGGTTGGTTGGCTTTAAACCTCAATTCTCTTGGCTTCAGGAGACTGGCCCAGGTTTTTCTGCATTTGAGTTGCATGTGTCTCATTCTCCTCTGTCCTCTTTGTTAGTGTCTCTGCTGTGGCACCTTCATCCTCCATCACAAAAGATGGAGGGCTTTTGATAGGGGGCTTCCTGAAAGAATGACCTTGTATCAGTCTTTTTGTACTCCAGACCTAGCACAGGGACTGGCCCACTACAGGCCGTCAGGTCTTGCTTCTGAAATGAAAAATCTGCTTGGACTTTGTCATAGCCATGGTGCAGGCCGGCAAGAAAAAAAAAAATGACAGAAATGAAGTAATTGTTATTAAAAACAACAAACAAGCAAACAACAAAAACCATAAATTGGCCCAAAGAGCCAAAAATTCTTTAGAACTTGCTTCTCATCCCCTTTTATCTCATTTTCCTTCCAGATCTTGTCACTTGGCGAATGCTACAGACAAATTCTTCTCTCAGGATTGCTAAGAAAGGCTGAAAGTATGGCTGGGCCGAGTTGGGGGTAGGGAGTTGGAGGAAATATAAAACAATCAAGATGATTTAATTTATATCTGATTGCAGCAACCAGCTGGCTGTGCCATCAATTATTATACTCTGGAAGTTATTAAAGAGCACCTCTGTCATAGGCACCTTATTAGCTAGGGATTTATGGTGCACAAGCCACAGGAGAGAATATTGATATTTCACTCACAACATCACCCATGGGCGTCTGGTCTGCCTGTCTCTCAGCCCTATCTCTTGTCGTATTTCCTCATTCTTAGGCCCTATAGGCCTCAGGTTCAGCTCTAAGAATGCTTTACTTCTAACGTATACATGAGGGTAAATAATTTTGCACACTGGTGTCTTGATTTGCTTTGTTCCAGACTTACCACCTATGAGTATAATATTCCTGCTATCCTGGAAGAAAGTATTCTTGATTGATTCAAATATTTCCAGAGTTTTTTGTGGCATAAACCACCCCCTTTGATAATGTCCCTCATATAAGTCAAAAATTTAAATAAAAAGCTTGCCATGGGTTTTCACATTAGCTGAGGTCTCCTATTGCAGCATGAGCCCTGGAACTTGAGTCTTTGGTTTGTTTGGTTTGTGCTCCACCCTACTTCCTTTGAGGTACAATTGCAAGTAGATCTCAGATCTCTCATAGGAAACTTCCCAGATCCCTTATGCTGATCTCTGGACTTAATGCAAAAGAGTAAGATTTTTCTTTCTTTCTTTTATTTTTTGAAGACTTGACATTAAAAGCACATTGCTTTTTAACACAATTGGATGCTTTACACATGCCTTGAAGCTATTTATTCCTAATTATAACCAATTATTATGTGTGATGCCAGGAAATAAAAAACAAATTGCAATTTTAAATTTAAAACCTGTGCAGAGGAAAATAATGATATGGAGCAATCATGTCAGTTTTGCCTTTGAAGATAACATTTTTAAAGAACTAAAAGAGTTTCCACATTTCGATCTCTTGAAGTCCCAAAGTGACAACACAGCCAGGAAGAAGTGACACAAGAAAAGTGGCAATTTAGTTATTTACTCAGAAATGCAGAGTTCGGTGTTATTAATGAGTGGGTAGATCACACCTGACATTCTACAAAGTGACTTACAACCACCTGTGCACGCACACGTGTGCATAGAAATCACCCGGGGACTAGAATGAAGGAAGAGGACAGAACTGGGTCTCTTCATTTGGGGGAGGCCTGTACTATAAATAGTGCCTGGGTGAGGATGGGACAAGAAAAGTATGAACATGAAATGGGGGGGTCTAGAATTAAATCCAGAATTCTGACAAATAGTCTAGGTGTATAGGTCCACAAATCAATGAAATCGGTTTATACCTGCGTATGCATTTGTATCTTTTTATATCTCATGGAGGAGTCACGGTTGCCACTGAGGCTTGATCCTAAGATGGAGGGGTTCAGCCTGTGTGTGGGAACAGCACCTAAGGCATCACTGCACATCGGAGCCTTAGAGTTTAGTGCTCTCCATTGGTTGCTCACCTTCATGATAGCTCAGACTTCAGCCCAACCAGGTGGGTGGTAGGGTTGGCTCTGGATTAATGACTTTGGAGAGCCTGGGTGTGTTCCCTTCATGAAACATGTGTCAAACTCTATTAAAGCTGAAAGGAAACTACAGACTGTAAAGCAACTCTCTCTTTAAAGAGGGCATAGGGACGAGAAAGGGGCCCTATCTGCTACAGGTTCCATAACTTCTCAGGGCCTGAAGTCACACTTGTGCTTGCAGAGCTCCACTTAACCCTGCATGACACTTGATGAGCTTGCAGCAGACTCATCTGGTGGTGCTGTACTGGCTGGGATAGAAGTGATGATGAGTGAGGACCATCCTCTATCAATCTCTCCTCTTGGAATGGGCTGGAAGTGTGTTGTGACTAAGATTAAGATTCCTGTGGCTCCTCCTCTGATTTCAGGGATTCTGAGGGTCTGCTATTCTCTAATAGATGAGGAACTTTACTGCTTGGATATTGTGTGCAGAATATAATGTACAGCTCCCAAACAGATGCCTCATTCATTCAGGAAATACTTATCCAGTGCCTGCAATGAACCTGGCCCCATTTGTGTCCTGGAAATGCTGCAGGGAATGAAGCCAAGTCCCTGCCCTTGCTGATCTTGTTTTGTCTCAGAGTTGGAATCCACGGCAACCACTAGTGGAAGTGAGGTGCAGCTTCTCCCCTGGAGAGGTGGTTCACCTTGGCTCCTGGCATTCACTCCAGATGTGGTGTGTCCTAAGCCCACATCAACTTCCCTTATGCTACTTCCTTGCCTGGCCCCTGCCAGATTATTCCTTTGCACCCCCTCAGCTTTAACTTCACCATCTAACAGCAAGAACCTACAGGCTGTCAGGAGTGGCAACAAGCATGATTTCCGGCTCCTAACTCTAGACAGCCAGCTGGAGGTGCTTAGAGGATAAAATAAATTGGGTTTCATGATGAGGACAGAAGTGTGAGGAGTCAAATTCAACCTAAGCAGGGAATACTGCAGGGCATGGCAGAGGGACATCAGAGATGGGGAAGGTGCAGGAAGAAGAAGGGCAAGTTTAATCTGAGAGAGTGATTATGGAATCTAATTAGCTTCTCATTTTCATTTGCAGAAAGAACATTCAATTCACTTAATGCCACTCCACTGGTCTTTCTCCTCTCATCTGTGCCCAGGGGAAAACAAATTCCAGTGTATTAGGGCATTTGGACAGCAGCACACTGCAGCAGGCTGAGTGTGTGGCTGTAAGGGAGGGGCCTGGACCCCAGGCTTGGCTCTGTCGCCAGGAGGTCTGGGATCCTGGGCACGTTGCCTTGCCCCTTTGGGGACCCTGGGCTCATCTGTTAGAGTACAGAAAGTAGACATCATTCTAAAGTCTTCTTTAACATACTGGGTTTGTGTTTAGTGTATATCCGTACTATGACTGAACAAGGTGTTCAGATATAATTTTGGAATTACCACAGCTCTGTAGAATAAGATTTCGAACTTTACAATCAAACAAACCTAAATTGTAAGGATAACTCTACCCACTTATCTTTGGGCTATTTACTTAATCTTTCTAATCATTGACTTATAAAACCAAGACAATAATAATAGTACATTTTTACACAATTGCTTGTGTATTAAATGCGCTAATGTATTCAAAGTGCTTTGCATATCATTGGGGCATAGTAAAATCAATATATATTTGGAATTATTTTATAGTAGTATCATTTAACATGAAGTTTTAAAGTAAGTTATATACATATTACCTAAGGTTTTTTTTTTTTTTTTTNTAATGAATGGAGGAGATGGTCTCTTTTCAAAAAAATTGCATGGGTGACATGCCAGGCAAAGTTTAATGGTGGGAAGCTAAGTAATGAAGGGAGACTGAAATAGCTCCATGGAAATAAAGCATTTAATGTGGGAATAAATGAAGTTGCCACCCAGAACTAACAGCCAGAGTCCTGGCTGGGCTGTAATTAATGAATACGATGGTTAAGATTTATAAGGATATTTTAAGGAGTAGCAGCACTGCGCAGAATTCTGGGTTTTACGTTTGGGCTGATGTAAGTAAGATCAATGGGAAATCCATTAGGCTGAGATTTAATGGGTGAGAATGAGGCTTCCTCAGCACTAAGGCTTTGTTCATGATATCCAGGGATGGTTTCTTTGGGCAGAGCTATAAAGACATGGCAAAAGTTAAGTATTTGGAGACAAAGAAGGACAATGGACCACATTTCCTTTCCTCTGTTAAAAAATGCAGAAAAGATATGGTGGCCTGCATAGTTCTGGGGTGCCTACTGGGAGCACAGGCAAGAGGAATAAAGAGGGTTCCTGCTCAAAGAAGCTTTTGGTCATAGCTGGCTGAACATGGTATACATCTTGCTACAAGGGCTTCGGATGCCTTTGAGCATGCATGTGCCAGATACCAGAGCTTGTAAAGGAGAAAACTGCAGGGCTCTTTAGGTAGTTTTAATGTTGACTGTGACATCTAGTATTTGTCCAAGGTGCATTCCAGGTGGCATATTTGTAGCTTGAAAACATGCTGGAATTTTCTTTGTGTTTTGTTTTCACTGTCATCAGAGAGAGGGGGCTCATCCTGTCCTCCCAAGAGCTCTGCTGTATAGTTAGAGTGTGTGGGAGGGTAATAATCTCACATGGGCATTCATTTCCTTCTTTGCTTTGTATCTAAGAATCACTGAAGGACCAGGTTATGGCTGAGTCTCTACCGCATTGTACTTCTGAGTAGAGTAGGCCAGGGAGATGTCTAACTTGGCTCACTTGGGCGAAAATGATTATTCATCTTCCCTTGTCCATGTTTAATGTTTTTATTTTGACCATACCGGGCTTGTTCACGTTATTCCTTCTACTTGGATATCCTTCTTCTAGCAGCTCAGTTCAGCTCCCTTACAGGGCCACTCCTGGCCCAGCAGTGCTTTAATGACACATAAACCTAGTACAGTTTGTTCACATTATTCAGACATTTACTGCCTACCTGCATCATCCTTTTCCCTGGTGCTTACTTATTGTAGACACTTGTAGACCTTTGTGTTCTTGATGCAATTCTTCTTCTTTCAAAATACTTTGTTCACTATTGATGCTCTATTTCCAAATTTTGACAGCACTGCTTTAGCTCTGTTTGCTGGATTTGATTATCTTCTTTCTCCTCATTGATGGTGCCTCACTTTAAGGGCAGAGCACATGGTGAAGATTTTTCTATCTTTACATCAGTCCCAAGGACATATTCTGTGCATTTTTAATGCAAGTGTTGTATTTTATTAATAATTTAAAAATAACTGTCATTAGTTGGGTGTTGATTTTGTATGAAGGACCATGCTCAGCATGTTGGATACATCATTCTATTTTATGCATAAGCATACCCTTAATAGACAAATTAAAGCTCAGAGTTTTAGGATCCTGCTTAAGATTACATGATTAGTAGGCATACCCATATCTACTGAACTCCAACACTCATCTTTTAATCACCACACCATATTTTATATTCAAGCTCTAATTTGATTCTCTCAGTAATATGATAAAGTAGCCATCATTATCCTTATTTTACAAATGAAAAGTAATAGATACAGAGGCTCAGAGGCTTAGGGAAGTTAGGTGACTTGCCCAAGGTAATCCAATTAGGAAATAGAACATAACGACTTGAATATTGATATTTTGATTCTATGTCCAGTCTGTCATCCACTGAATCATGGAGCTCATTATGAATGTTGAGACTCTGTATGTTTTCTCACTTTGGTGACCTGTGATCTCCAGCATCAAGTCAGTTGTGCATCTTCTTCCTCTTGACAACACTCTACAGAATAGGGCTACAGAAAATTTGCCTTTCCCATGAAATGTCATGATGAAAGTGTTGGCCTGGACTAGAGACTGAGCCTCTGAATGAAGTTTATCTCAGCCAGTGTTCTGTTTGGTGCCAAGAAGACAACTTAGTGGACTTGTTTTGCTAGTAAGTTCAAGGAACAGATACTCCTTGTAAAATCAAGGTATCTACTATTTTAAAATTTAGGGAATTAATTACACAAGGAATTAGCCATTTATTTTGATGAATGAATATTTATTGCATAGTCACTAAATGCCTAAACTTTAGGTATTATAGGATAAGTGCATAAAGAAATAATAGGAAAACAATACATAACTGCTGAGGACCTAGGAATAACTAGACTTTCTTTTCAAATCTTAACCAATAATTGATTGAAGAGTGTTTCAGAAGCATGGATGTACTAAATTTTACTTGTTATGGCTGGAGAGATAGCTCAATGATCTAAATGCCTGCCTGGAAAATGCAAGGATCCAGGTTTGATCCCTGGTACCACATGCCATCCCATCCCTGGAACCCTGGCAAGCCTTGCCAGCCACCAAAACCAGATGGCACATTCCTGTAATCTCAGTGCTGGGGAGGCTGAGATAGGAGGATCACTACAAGTCTGAGCTGCATATCAAGACCCTGTACTAAATAAATAAATAAACAAACAAGTAAATAAATATTACTTGTTTCAACATAATGCTTGTAATATTAGGTGTATCCAAAGAGCAAATCTATTAGCCACCTTTCACAGGAATTACAGCTGGAAAGGGAGGGTTATGAAGAACCCTAAGAATCAGGTTGGCGAGTTCAAGTTTGCTTTTAAAATGAAGGGACAAGAGAATATGTTAAGTAGTATGATTTCAGAATTTATATTCAGAAATGACCACCATATAGGAATTATGCATATTGTTATAAAACTTTTGAGATGATTAACAGGGCTTAGAAAATACCTTCCTAGAATTAACTACCTCATAAGCCAATAAAGCAATTGAGAGTATTGAGGGTTTTTTTCCTTTTGTCTAGAAGCATCTGTTCTGGGAATATTAAAAACATCCATATGTATATCTGACTCAATGAGAGGAAAAATCTTGAGATTCTTTCCATTTGAAAGAAAAGCTCTGATTCAGTTCTTCATTTTCACGAATATAAGTCAGAGCAACTCAAAATTCCGGCCAGGCCCTTAGAAAAAAATGAACCCTCCTTGCAAGAAACTTCCAACATTTTAGAGAATAGTCATCAAGAGTACAAATGACTACAATGCAGGGTAGAATATGCTACCATTTATGCTAACAAATACTCAAGTACTCCAAAGATTGAACAATTAGCCAGACATTGTGGTACATACCTATAATCCCAGCTACCCAGGAGGCTGAGATAGAAAGTTTAGCAAGTTCAAGGGAAGACAGAGTAATTTAATGAGACTCTGTCTGAAACTAGAAAATTTAAAAAGGGTTGTGGGTGTAGCTCAGTGTAAGGACCTGATTCAATCCCCAGTACCATAAAAGGAGGAAAAAGGCTTTAAAAAGATGGAAAATAAGTATGTTTTGAGTTTTGGAAAATGATCCATAGATAGGTAGCCTTGAAAGATAAACAGATAAAGATATTGTTTAGAGATTGAACAAAATAAAATCAAAGTGACAGAGGGGATTTGGTTGGGTTGGTTTGAGGGAGAACACAGAGAGACTAAGCTGCAAAGATGGATTAAGGCCTTCAATGCCAGGGTGGAAAGACTGCATTTGATTTTATAGTCTCAACAGCTCAAGCCATCTTTCAACCATATTTCAGAGGTCAGTTCTAAAGCTTCCTGAATTTCAGAACAAATGAATGTTAGAAGGGCTGTGATCCTTTTCCAAGGAGAAAGTTAATTGATTGGTATTACAGAGTCATCATAAATGGCCAACCCAAAATTGAAAATCCACTTCTAAAGACAGATACTGTTTGTTTAGAACCAAGCCACAGACCCAATTCCCATTCCTTAGATCCAGATCTGTATTTTCACAGCACACGATTCCCTTGAGGGAACTGCTCTTGTTTTTCTCGGGAGTCATTTGTTATCTTAAATATTGGCATCTTCGAGATAAGAGTTTTCTAAATCACATTTACAGAATGCTTGTAAACACTCCTCATGTTTAGAACAGCTTTCTTCATTGACCTTGTGCCATTGATGTGCTCCAAGCTACTTCAGGGCATTAAATTCCCCGAAGCTTTACCATGGAAACGTACTCCCAAGTCATAACTCTTCCCTCTGCCTGGGCGTGGGCCTCAAACATTTATTTGGCGGCTCACATAACTAGTCCAACAGGATTTTCAGTAAAACCTGAGCTGCCATAGGGATATAATATTTCTTTTCCTAATTGCTCATAATTTCATCCTATTTCTTCTAACAGCAATTGAAGATGACATTACATTGCCTTTTATGTAGGTTGATGATGCATAATTCTCTCCAGGAACAGCCAACGACTGTATTTACTAACACATTAAAAAACATCGATGTGTATTCAGGCCAGACCCATTTTTACACCCGCATTTTATGTGTGAATCAGATGGTAGAATGTTGAAAAGGGGTTTCACTCTTATAAAAATCACCTCCCACCCTTGCAGACAGATTGCAACTGAAGGCATGTAAACAACCAGATGAATTGGTTATTTTCTGCTTGTACCATCCCACCCAGACCACCCCTCTGGCCACAGATCCATTTCCTATCTTCCCCTGAGTTGTTCTGAACTTGGGAGTCTATCCAGTATAGTTGCATCCACTTTATCTTCTGGCCTGCTTGGGTTTGTCCTGTAAAGGCACTAGCAAAGAACCAGTGGGTGGAAGGAGAGAGAATAAGGGTATTTTTTTTTCTTTTTCTCTCTTTGCTTTGGTGTTTCTGATGGTCTTACATTCTGTGTGGCTATAGCTTTCACTGGGTTCCAGAAACATGTTTACCCTTTTATTTTTTCTGGAAGTGTAATGATTTTCATCAGTAGTAAACTCTGAGTACCTCAGTAGCCTCAACCATCCCTCTATAGGTAACCTGTTCATATAAGTGTTGGCATTTGTCAAATACTAGGCAAATTCCATTTTCATTGGGATTAAGATGGAGATACCAGATATTGCAGTTTCCAAAGTTATTTGGCAAATGAGCTATCATTCACCTTGGCCATGAGCAGTGTAGACCTTTCTTTCATGATCATCAAGGGGCTCACTATGGAAATATCACCAGAAGTAATTAATTGTAGGAAATTGAAGCTTATTTCTTTTAAAAAACGAGGTCAGAATATTTTACTTTGAATAGAGATACAATATATTGTAGGTTTTATATGCATAGCTTATGGGAACCCATAAGATGCTAAGTCTCAATGTGAATAATGTTTCATGGAAGGGAAAAAGGTCAGGGAAAGAAGCATAGTGGATCAGCCCTGTGTGGACTTATTTTTATAATTGAGAAGAGAATGTACAGTAGATAGAGCTTTGAAAAACACTAAAAGCTTTTTCTACGTATTCTGGTCTCTGACAAAAGGTTGAAACTACTGATATCCATGATTAGTAAGGGAAGAATGTTAGCAAATTTTACCCAGTACTAAGGGATACTTTGTAAGAAATACACAGATTGCTGAGTGTGAGAATTCTGGCAAGAAATAACTCCATTTTTGGGTCTACTCTTGTGAGAGTTTGATCACTGTGTGCCCCAATTTTACCTCATGTACATGAGGATAATTGCATATAACTGTTACACAGGCTTGTTATGACTATAAAATCTAATTATACATGTGCAAATACAGGTCATATAATACATATATGTTATTCACTATCAAAATATACTAATTTAATTTATTTTATTAATATAAGTGAGGTGAAATGATTTGTTCTTTAAAGGGCAAAACTTACTTGCTCTAATTTGGAAGGCAGCAAAGCATTCTGCTGGAGGTTATCTCTGATGGAAACCTGATGGAAATTTGATAGGACTGAAAGCTCAGATATAAATCATCAAACCACTTTGCTCAAACCAATATCTTCAGAGGGTGCTCATCCATATTTGTGGACTAGATTTACTTTATCTAGATTGGATTATATATTTTGGTAATGTAATAGCATGGGCCAAAATTCCTACTTGAGTTTTTCCTTAACTTCAATAGCACCTTAACTTCAATCAGATTATAGTTAAATTAGCAATCGGTTCTTGTGTTCGCATTGAACACTACGAGTGATGAAAGGTTCCCACCAGGGTCCTATAAAGACTAATGGTACAAAAATATCCTGGAATTGCTATTGGGCCCAGTGACCCTGTAGAATAAATAATGGGTCATATGTAGAAAATTTGGATTTTGATAGAAATAATAGCAGGCTACTAATAAAATTGAACATAATTGTAGTCACTTCCTCCTGCCCAAAATGGATAGGGGGGGATCTTTAACCACAAGGGAGATGTTATAAAGTCATTGAAATAGCACAAAGTTTGGAATCAGAAAAATTACTAACTGCTTGGCTTTGGGAAAGGTTTTTCTAAAAACTGCTGTGTACCTCATCACTACCATTTTAAAATTAAATATAAAATACCCCAAAATATAATTATTTAAATACATACACATCACATCATGATGGCTGGCCCAGAAATGGCGCTTATAGCAATTATCAGTAATGAAAGTAATAATGTGATTTCAATTTGTCATTCTTTCCCCAGAGTATATTGACCATAATAAGCTGTACAGTGTTAAAGTAACAAGTAAAGCCTGAAGTGTCTGTGACTTACCATGATGAGGTTTTGTTCACTGGCTGTGACACAGGCTGACATTATGACCTGGCTATCTTACAGAAGGTGACTCAGGGCTAGGAGATTCTACCATCATGCAGCGCTGTGAGCTGAGGCTCATGCCTCCGAAGGAAAGAGGAGAAGGAATGGGAGATGTGTCATGATACTGTCAAGGTCAGGATGGGAAGGGCTTTTGTCTCTTCTGTGGGCCTCTCATTGATCAAAACTTAGTTTTTAGTGCCTCTCACATAATAGAAAGAGAAACTAGAATTTTTTAAAATTTCTTTTGTCCCCAAGAAAATTAAAGTTTTGTGTTTCTACCTCACCTGGCAAATATAAGACCATTTTTCCTCATAAAATATATTTAGTGGGGCTGGGGAGATGCTCAGTGGAATAAGTGCTTCCCTGGCAAGCGCAAGGGCCTGAGTTCAATCCC
>NDGM011137299.1:0-23939 GCA_002564305.1 Octomys mimax | reverse complement strand
AATTTTGAGACAGGGTCTCACTAAGCTGCCCAGTCTGGACTGGAACTTGCAATCCTCCTGCCTCAGGCTCCCAGAGTGCATAGATTACAAATGTGTGCTCCCACATCCAGCCTCTTTTGCAGCTTCTAACAGGCCTTGTTTGTCTTCAGCCAGGTATCAGTTACACTAGCCTTGCTGCCTGTACCACCCACCTCACACGCTCACATAGCCCAGTGGCAAAGGTCAGGGCCTGCTGCAGCTATAGCAGAGTAACAGGATCCTGTGTGGGCACTTCCGGATGGGGTGGGGTCATTTTACATGACAGTTACACGCCAAAGTCAGTAAGTTAGAGATTGTTTCAACAGTCCCTCACATGGCCCCTAAGGTACTGCATGCCTGCAGGTGGGAACATGCCCTGCGGGCCATGGGACCAGTGTGACTGACCCTGCCAACAGGGTTCACAGGCAGCTTTAGTGTACCTTCCTTGCCTGGCTGGTCACGTCTGCTATTTTGGCACTGTCAGCATAAAACTTGCTACTGCAAAAAGTCCTTTAATTATTGTCTTTCAGCAGAGGGTCCAGAAGCCAAGGCTTTAATGCTGGGCTTTTTCCCCAGCCCATTTTATTTTTCTTTTTTTACTTTTTATTTTGAGACAGCATCTCACTAAATTGATAGGTTGCCTGGGCTGGGTTTGAATTTGTCATCCTCCTGCCTCAGCCTCCCGGAGGGCTGTGATTACAGGTGTGTGGACAGGCCTAGCTTTGATGCTTCTTTAGCTCCTCATTCCTGACCTGGCAGCCTGCACTGGTTGGATAAATGCGCAGTGTGACAGTGCACTTGGGGAAAGGCAGCTACACAGTGTTGGGCTGTGGGTGCACGGTCCACTAATCCTGCCTCCGACACGCCTGGATCTACAGCAGTCCGCACACCCCACCTTCTTTCCATGCATTCTTTAATTATAATTAGCTTTGTTTACCCCTTTGTCAGCTTCACCCATGAATGTTGATTTCACTGTGAAAACCGTACCACTCCTAAAGGACTCACTCGCTGCCTTTTTGTTGCCGGTCATTCCAGCCTTTAAAGCTGCCAACCATTTTCTGAAATCCCTCAAACTTGGGTGCAGAACCCATGGTTTCCTCCGTTCCTTCTAGTGCATTTATTATGCTGTGCAGTAGTTTTGTGAGATTGTCCACCTCTTTCACCATTCAAAGCTTCATTGGGCCCAAGCATTCACTTGTTGTTTGATTTTTCTGCACTGTCTTGTTCATCCAGGACCTAGCACAGTGCCTGGTACAGAGCAGAACCACAGAAAATCCAGGGTGAATGCATTTATGAATGAATAAGTTAATGAACATATGCAGCTGCTGAAAATTCCTCCAAGAGTGGTACATACAAAATTTAGAAGCTTTACGTAAAAGTTGCCGAGAAGCTAGTTTCCACGTGGCTTTCTGCAGCGCAAACCAAAGGGAGATCCAAATTCTGCATGTTGGTCAGTCTGAGGTGGTGTGAAGTGTCTTGGCCCCTCAGCTCTCATAGAAAAGTAGCATTTGTGGTTTTGCTTTATGGTCCCCAGATGCCCAAGTCATGAGCTCAGGAACAGTAGGGCTTGACCCTGTCCTAGATGAATGACCTTGGATACATCAGAGTGAGCCTAAGATGCTCATCAGGAAAACAGGCCTGCATGCCATCAAGCCTCTGTGCAAGAGAAGGAATGCTCACAGCAAGTTCTCTGAGCCCAAAGCAAGGTCCAGAAGAGATGAGGACTTTGCAGGTACAGGGAAGATCAGCCCCACTTGCAAACCTCCCTCCACACAGCTGTACCTGTCCAGGGTGTCCTTTGGCTCGCCTCTTCCTTCTTGCCCACAGTAACAGCCATAAGCTTCAAACTGCTCTGGGCATGAGGATGTCAGGCAGAAGAGCATCTCTCCAAGCTGCGCCATCACCTGGGTGTCCTCCTCACTGCCCACGTGCAGAAACGTGAATCTGTCACAGGCTGATCAGGGACAAGGACTCTCAGGGGAGGATGGAAGGTCAGGGCAGCACCCCAGGGCACACAAGGACATCTCTTGGTGGTACCAGAAACCTAAGGTCCCACATCTTGGATCGCCATTCTGCTGAGAAAACTGAACTCTTTAGGAGGCATTGTGTCTTAGAGAGAAAGCCTTTTCCTGCCCAACATCAAATTCTCCACAAGAGAATGAATTTCTGATGAAATTTCCCCAAAAGATATGGTCTCACCAGGACCAGAGATGCTGTCCGGGCCATACTGTAATACTGGGCCCAGCCTCGCCTTCTGGGGAGTCTTGTCCCCTTGGGATTTCAAGGGACATCAGATAGCACACTTTGTGGGCTGCATTTTAGAGCCTTTGTTTTTCTCCATCTCTGCATCTTTGTATGCGAGTCTGGCTATCTGTTCTCCTCCTACTCTTCCTCCTCCACTGCAGCTGTCAAGGGCAGCTGTCTTGAGTTCTGTGCTGGATGCCAGAGTGGGCTTGCCCAGCCATCAGCAAAATCCTTCTCTGTGTACAGCTGCCTGTGCCCCTCATAGGAGGAGCAGGGCCTTTGGTCAGCATCTGAGGGAGAAGAAGACATGGGGAAGGACTGCTAAAACTCAAATATTTCCTTCTTTCCCCAAAACAAAAGTGTGCATGGTGTTAAACTCTTTACCTCTAGGTCACTAGAGTACAGTGCTAAGAGCATCAGGTCAGGGGGCAGATCAGAGCTCCTGTCCCAGGTTTAGCCTCACAGCAGCACTGGAGCTGCACACAAGCCACATCCCCTTGAGCCTACTGTGCTCATCCAGTAAGGGGAGGATGCCTCTGGCTCCACCAATAAGAAGGTCACAACCGGATAAGGTGGCTGATGGTGCTTTCCACAGATCAAAGCATATGATCCAGGGACAGAGAGGGCAGGACCTCCTCTGGTCTCTGACTTCCACTTACCTCTGCCAGTTGTTTCCCCACGACTGCTTTCCATGGATGGCACTGCCAGCCCTGAAGACTTACTGCCAGTGGGGACAACAGTTACAGCCTTAGCCGTGGCAACAATCTCTGCAGAACCTGCAAATGCACACCTTGCTGTGTCAGATTCAAAAGGGACTGAAAAGAGATTTGCCCATGGTCAGGGCCAAGTACAGACATATCTATCGGAACACAGAATCAGCAGGAGAGTAGTCCTCAAACTTGGCTTGCAGACATCAAGGCAGCTTTCAGAGATCCATGAAATCCTACTATTTGTGGTTGTCTCAACATGCCAGGAGAAGTAGCCACTAACTGTGATGGTCAGCTTGACTGGATTAAGAAATTCTTAGGGGATTGGTAAAGCACCTTTCTGGGTGTGTCTGCAAGGGGTTTTCTAGATGAGCAGCATGGAGACTCACAAGCTGAGGAGTGAGACCCTCCCTGGTTGTGGGTAGCACTGACCAACAGCTTACAGCCCATACAGAATGACAGAAGAGAGAAGAGCTGGGGACAAGCACACACCCTTTCTGGTCACCTCCCTAGCGACCTACCTCCTCAACCACCTCCAAACAGCACATTCAACCATGAATTCAGAAGTGATGCAGTCCCTTTCCAAATGCCCACCTCTGAGCACATAAGACTTTGGGGACATTTTACCCAATCTGACTGGTTAGATAGACCATCACAGGAGTGTACGCTAGGCCACCTGGAAAGCAGCTCCAGAGTGGGAGGTGCAGTGGCTGCCCAAGCCTGTGTTTGTGCCTTGTTTACCATCATGTACCTGCCAAGTGACTACACCAGTGGCGCTGGAACCGACGGCTCCCGTGCCATAGTGGGTACACAAAGCCCTCTCTGCTGGCAGGAGAGATGAGTATGTAAGGTTTTTTTCCCCCCAAACTAAAACCTCAGGATTCAGATTTAATTGCTGTGTTGACACTTTGCAATAATCAAGTGGGCTTGGGGTTGTCGTTGGGGCACTTGTCTTGAAAAGGCTCAGGGTCTCTGGACTAGGCTCACAGCAAGGGAAGAGGCAAAGCACATGGTAGACACACTAAGTCATGTCACAGGACACAATTTTGTGGGCAAGGAGAATACTTCCTCCACCCTCTATTTCCTGATTAAATGTTATAAAGCCTCTCAATCTATTCAGAATTCAATGCAGTTGTTTCCTGTGACCTGCATGACTGCTCAGTTTTATCCTTCATCTAGTGGTTTAATTTCTAGGTATCTAATGTAAGGAATTAATCATAAGCAGGTGGGCTTCAATAAAGTGTATATCTACAATACACAATAACAAAATGCTGTGGAAGGCTATAGCAGGAGGCTCACAAGTAAGCCCTGGGGATCTTAGAGAGAATTACTTAGATCTTATCTCAAAATAAAAGAAAAAATAGAAGGACTGGGAATTCAGCTCAGTGTGAAGTCCCCAGGTTCAATTTTTGGTGCTGCAATAAAATAAATAGTAATACATACTTGGCTAAAGAAATTCTGTTTCCGCATCATCACTATACAGCTACCACAACTCACACTGCATAAAAATATTTAATGTCAAGGGAAGAGCATTGCATTGTATTAATTATATAACTCAGACTGAAAATCACAGCCCCCAAATGAACTCAAGTTCCTCCTATTTATGTTGCTAGATACGTTTCGGGAGGAGGAGGAACTGAGAAAAAATATCTTCAAATGTTGAACATGTCCATCTTTGTATTGAGGAGTTACAAGTGAATTAAGTGGGAAACTACATACAGTTTCTACATTTTTTGAAATGCGTCTCTTCGTAAGATAATTTGCATTTCTTTCTGTTAATGGACTATTTGATTGCACTTGTGTACATTCTTATGCATGGGGATGTAAAGGTAAATGGGTTTCAATGATTTCTTCCATTTAGCATTTAGTCCCAGGATTCCTTTGCAATGTACTGATTTTATCGCTCTATCAGGCACAGTGACACACAGAAAGCCAGGAAGAAGTAAAGATGATTACCTGGAGGGGTTGTGGCCCTAACAGCTTCCATTCCTTCCAGATCCTGTCTAGGTCCTAACAGAGGAGAAAGAAGAGAGACAGGGTAAGGGCCCCCTCCAGCTTACAGTCTGTCGATGATATTCAGAGCAGAGGTGCAGGGGCCCATGGACTTCCTGCTGGCCGGAGCCACCTCCCACTATGACGTTGCTTGAGATAGCTGATGATGCCAGGGTCTCTGCAGAGCAAAGGGAAGCCCTGACAAACAGCCTCACTGTCAGAGGAAGCACACCAGTTTGCTGAACCATGCAGAGACTGTAGCGTCTCTGGAATTTGGGGAGAAAAAAGTAAAAGAAAGCCACAGATTTAAATACAAGAGCGCACAGTCAGGAGGCAGCAGAGCTGGTGTGACTGACCTGGTTTACTCATGACTAGGCAAAATGTGGAGCCTCCATGTCTCTGTAAAAGAGGGCTGGTCATGGTCATTAAGCTCCTACTGGGTGCCATAGAATCTGGCAACAAGGACTGTCTTGTATTAACTTACTTGATGAGAATCCCATGAGTCGGCAGTACCGTGCTTACCCTCCTTCCGAGAGGAGAAAGGTGATACACAGGAGAGTGGGGTCACTTGTTCAAGGTCACAGAGCTAGAAAGGAGGCAAGCCCAGACTGGCTGGCCGAAGGCGACACTCTGTAAAGCATGGCCCTAGTCTGCATTTTCACTCCTGGCCACACAAAGCAGGAGGTGGTGGCCGCATGATTCTGAGCAAAGAGAAAAGCTGCCTCGATGCTTTGAATGGGCTCAGGAGTCAAAAAGCAAAACCGAGCTAATGTAATCCTAGTATTCTGGGAAGCTAAGGCGGGAGAATCAAAAGTTCCAAACCAATTTGGGAAACTTGGTAACTTTTAATAAATAGAAAAGGGACCACGGATGTAGCTCAATGAGAAGGCTTTGGGTTCAATTCCTAGTACTGCTAGAAAAAGAAGCAAAACCTGTGCACTTAGTACTAAGACTGCTAGGCTAAGCCACCTGGGCAAACGACACTGCCCCTTATGTGTAACGTGGGTGCAAGGATGGGCTCTTGGGGCCAGCGAGAATGTATCCAGAGAAGGCACATGACAGGTGTGTTGGAAGCCATCAACATCAAAGGATCCATTCACTTATTCTGAGGAAGCTATTATCAGTCACTTATATTTTAAAAGAGGGATCTATGTTAAAACCACCTGAAGCAAAGTAAATGGATGGGTTCATTCTGCTGATAAAACTTGACATAGATACTTTTTAGTAAGATTGTATGCTTTATAATTCACTCTTGGGTCATGGGAAAAAACACCGCCCTCTCCTGAGGTCCCTTCTGCTTACTTGTCCTCGGGAGAGTGGTCGTCTTCTCAGCTCTGCTCTCAGCAGCCACTGTGAAAAGAAACCGCCCACCTTCGGTTATGCATCCAGCTGGGTGTCCAATGCAGGCAGAGGTCATCTGCCTGGGAAATGGGGCTGCGGGGGTAAGGACCAGAAGGGAAATCCCGGAGAATCAGGGTCAAGGGTCTGGCTGCTTGCTGGTGCTCAAGCTGGACCCACGTTGGTGCACAGTGGCCAGCCCAGGGCCTGGCCCAAGTGCACGCAGAAAGAGCAGCAAGCAGCGTCTTTGCGAGTGAAGTTAGGAAGGCTCTCTGGAAAAGCAGCTGTCAAGTCAGTGTGGCCTAAAATGACAGAAGCACCAATGTCTCTGTTCCGACCCTGCCTCTCAGCTATTTCAGAACGGAAATTGCTGCTGTCAGTCATGCTGGGCATTGTCACTGCGTGGGCTGGAAATGCAATGGGTACAGGTGATGTTTCCTTTTCTCTCTGGGCCTTGAGCCCAAGGCAGGAGATATGGGGGAGCTCATAGGGATAAGGTCCCCTGGGCTACTTGAGGGACAGCCAGGCAGAAGCCAGACCATGAGCTCTGCTTCTGTCCTCCTGTGCAGCAGCAGTGACAACAGAGGACGGAAGTGTCAAACTCCAGGAAGCAAAGTGAAGAGGACATCTCTCAGGGCTGGCTGGCCAGATCTAGTAAATAAAAATGCAGCGTGCCTCTCTCAACTGGGATTTCAGATGAGCATGTCAGTACTGCACAGTGTGTGTCCCATGTAACGTACTGGTACTATGGAAAGCATTTGTCGTTCACCTCAGTTCAGGTCCAGCTGAGTAGGCCCCTTGCGCACTGCCTGTGACTGCATGGGGTGGGAGCCAGAGTGTCAGAGAAGCTGAGGAAGTAGGGAGGAGACGTGGCAGGCATGATGAGCATCAGAAGGGGCTCCGTGGTGCACTGGAGTCTGCTCCATACCAAAGCAGGGAGGGGACTCTTTAGGGGCTCTGGTGCCGACAAGTCAGGTGAGGGCACAAATGAGGGAGGGATGCCGGGTGGCAACCTGCCCCCTTCCACTCACCTTCTCCTGAGTGCACGGTTAGGCTGGCCTCTGTGGATTCTGCAGGAACCACTGAGAAAAGAGACCCACAAAGAGCAGTAACCAAAGCAGCAGGTGTCAAAGCCAAGCCTGGAGTCCCCAAGGAGAGCAGGATGGGGCCCACTGGGCCAAGGGAGGAGAGGGCTGGAAAGGTCCCACCAGGGAAAAGCTGGCCCTTCTGTCTGAGGATTCCCTTGCTCTCTTATACCTCTGGGCCGTGGGCTGCCATTGAGGCCATGATGCTGGAGAAGCCCTAGTCACTGCCAGGTTTCAGCAAAGAAGAAAGACTGCCAGACATGGCTTGAGCTAGTGCAGAGGCTGCAACCCACAGGAGACCGCAATCCAAAAACAGCCCTGCAGTGGCCGTCTGAAGATGCCCAGGATTTGTTGGCCCCTCACATGGCAGGGAAAGAGAGCACAGGATGCAGAGGCATGCAGAGAGGATGCACACACATGCACACTCCTTACAGACACTCACAGACCCTCGCAATGCACTCTGGTCTGCTCACACCCACACGTATGCCCATGCACACTCATACATGTATCTGCACACTGACAAACGCATGCCTACACACACAGACACTCCCACACCAGCTTGCTCTTAAACACAGCACAATTAGTTCTGAGAGGGAGGGAGGGCCCTGCTTGGGGAGAGGGGAGTTGCTCTGCCAAGGAGTGCCTTGGACTTCCCCGCCCACAGCCCCTAGGGAGTTGGATCCGAGAGATTGTGGAGGCTCTGCTGAACCAGGAGTGGCAGGAGTGAACTGTATTCTGTTTTCTCCTAAGAGCCATTTAAAAAAAATGTATTTAGTACAGGGTCTACAGGCTTTCACTACTTAGATCATATTTGTAGTGATTCTCCTGTTTTCAGCCTCCCAAGTGCTGGGATTATAGGTACGTGCCATTATGCCCAGTCTCAGTCACCATCTCAGCATGCCCCGGGGTCAGGGCCAGCATGGAATGCTGGGGATCACACTCCAGCTGATGCGCTCTGCCTAAGCAGGCACTTTAGTTTGCTGAGCTATCTGTCAGGCCCTAAGAGCCACATTTTAAAGTGAGAATCATCCTCTGCTTAGTTCAATGAGCAGTTGCTAAGCCCACCCCGTGCTGAAAAGATACATGTGGAAACCATCCTCTACTCTCCCAGCCCTATCAGAGCTAGGCTGCCCTTTCTGCTGTGGGCTTTGGGAAAAATGTGGAGGAAGGGAGGATGGCAGGAAGGGTCTGCTCCTGGTAGGCCACCACAGCTAGGAGCTCATCCAGCATGACAAGGCCCTATCCTCATTACATTGCATCTTAGGGCTCTGACTGTAGAGTGAGAAGGGGGAGAGAAAGAACTTGGGTGCACCTCATCTTTGGATTAAGTTTACACCTTGATCCAGGATATGGCCATGTCCACCTGTGGAGGCTACCAGTGTCCAGTAAGGAGGGGCCAAGTCTACACTAGAACCACTGGAGATTAGGAGTTTTATGTATTGATATTATGGAATAATATTGATTTGGTCTCCTGGTAAGGGAAGTAGAGATGGGCTGGTGCCATATCTTGCTCCAGCCTCGGCCAGGCAGGCTTGGCAGAAGGCATGGTTCCACCTGTCTCACCACCTTTGGTCCTTGGGGACACTGTAGGAGCCCTGTCCCCTGGGAGCCTTACCTCCAGGCAGCAGTGTCACCCTCCCTTTTTGGCTGGTTGTCTCTAAAAGGAAAACACATAGGAAAGTTTGTTGAGGGCATGGAGTTTGGGAGTACATGAAGGTATGGAAGTTGCCATCTGCAGACGCCTGACAATGGTTGGCCCCTCACCAGCTCCTGCCCAGGTCATCTGTACCTCATTGGGCACAGAGCCCATCCTTCCTACCTGGAGTCTGAGCCAGGCAGAGGGAGGGGTCCAAGAGATTCAGGGAGAAGTTGATGCTGGACTGAGCCAAGCACTGTATGGCAGCCTTGTCACAGGTACACAGCAGGTGCTCACACGGGTCCGTGGATGCTGCGGGTGCAAAGACGAAGCAGGTGAGAAGATTCCCGTGAAACCCAAGAGACAACGTGTGTCCTTGATGACATGCTTCTCTGTCTCATCACAATGATGCCATGCCACCTCCTCAGCTGGGCTGGATATCCTGGGCTACACCTCTGTCCACACTCACACCCAAGCTACCAGGCACACGACGGGCTCCACATCCAACATACTGAGAGTCTGCCCATGTCTCCACCTCTGTGCTCCACCATCAACTCCTACCTGATTGTGTCAGGATCCTCCTCTTTAGTTCTCCCCTTCCTTCCCTATCTCTATTCTTATCCAGGAGCCAGAAGCATGTTTTCAAACTCAGGCCAAGGGCTGAGACGTAGCTCTGTGGTAGAGTGCTTGCCTACTCTGCCCCAGTCTGGGGTTCAATTCCCCTTATAGCAACAAAACAAATAAATAAAAACTCAGATCAAAGCATGTGCTTATCCACTCAGAAGCCTCCCAGTGACTTTCCAGGGCAGCCTAGGAGATGATAGTTGGCTATTTTCCTCCCCCAGCTCCCAATCCGCTCCATCTCCTTTTCCACCACTCAGTGTCCTTACTGCTTCTCAAGCACGGGAGGCACCCAGGGCCTCGGGCCCACCCACGTCCTCCACGTGCACCGTCCTTCTCCCAACCAACCCCAGAATGCCTCCTGCCTCCTCCAAGGTTTTAGCTCAGTGCTTGAAGAGGCTTTTCTTGCTCTTCTTGTTTAAAAGGAACCCCATCCTCTCCACCGGTTCCTTTGCCTGACTTAATTTCCTCTACAGCTCTAATATGCTTGTCTTTGCTAATTTTGGGCTAATGTGAGGATAGTCCAAAGGTCAGAAGGCCTCCCACACAGAGAAGATGATCCTGAGCTGGTGTAGATGCTCAACACACATCTGGCGAGTGGACGGATAGCTTCTGGTTTTTTTTGGTGCTTCCTGGGCACCTTTCCTGGTGGCTCACAGCTGGTCTCTCCTACCTTCTCCTGATGTTCTGTGCTTCAGCCCATCCTTGTAACCTGAACTTGGGGATCAGTTGGAACTGGGTTCAAATCTTGGTTCTATGACACAGCAGCTGAGTGACTTTGGGCAAGTTGCTCAATTGCTTTTAGCTTTCCTCTCCTTGTCTGAAAACTGCGGGTGATGTTCCCCTCTAATGGGATGTCAGGAAGATCAGCTTGTTGTGTGTAGAGACCATGGGATGCAGTGGGCAGGGATTTGGGACAGCTCCCATCTCTTGTCCCCAAAGTTCATTCCTTCTCCCCTCTGTGCCTTTGCCTACTCTACATCTTCTTTTTTGGCTGGCTCAGCTCACCTTGAGGGTGAGGCTTGCTCTGCATGTGTTGCCAGGGATTGAACCCCAGTCCCCTGTGCCTGCCTAAGCTTGCCTAAGCAGGCATTTTAGACTGCTGAACTATCTCACTGGCCCTCTACATCTTCTACCAGCATTTCCCAGACACATGAAACAAAACTCCTGGAGTCGCACAGCCATCAGAGTGGAGGGCTGAGATTTTAACCTGCACATGTCTGATTCTTATAATGGGCAGCCCCCACAAGAATCTTTCACTCAGAACTACCACCTCCATGGATGTTGCCAAGGTCCTAATGTATACTAAGAACTGCATTAAGCATTTTAAATCACCACTTAACTTAATTCCCATAACATCTACCTGAAGCAGGCTGTCTCCTTCCCACCAGAGAAGTTATGTAATTGTTCTACTGCTGCATAGCACCTATATAGCCAGCGTTCAGCCCTTCACAAATCTCAAAGTTGCTGCAAGTATAAAATCATAAGTCAGATACTTTTCAAAGTACACATGAGCCAATGTGTACATGGAAAAAGTTCAGCATTTTTGGTCATTAGAAAAATATAAATCAAATCAACACTGAAATTCTACCTTCCTCCAGAAAGAATGGCTATTAAACACTTTTTTTTTTTTTTTTTTGGAGGAAGCAGGGATTGAACTCAGGCCCTTGCACTTGCTAGGGAAGCGCTTATTCCACCGAGCCATCTCCCCAGCCCCAAGAATGGCTATTCACCACAAACTCAAAGAACAGTAAGTGTGAGCAACTCTGCAGGGAGAAACGAATGCTTCTCATCGCTGGCGGAAATGGCAGCTAGCACAGCCGCTGTGGAAATCAGTAGGGAGATTCCCCAAAACCTGAAAATAGAGACTCCATTTGAGCCAGCTATACCTCTGTTGGGTGCCCTTCCAAAAGAATGGAAAACATCATATATAGGGACACATGTACACCCATGTTTAAGGCTCATATGTTTGTAAACAAATGAATAGACAAACAAAACAAGGTATTTTACCGAATAGGTTACTACTTAGCCATAAAAATAGATGTAGGAAAATGGATGCACTTTGAGACCATAATGCTAAGGAGACAGGAGGGAGAAGAAGGGAAAGAGAAATAGAAAAGGTTAAGATGTGGTGTGTACATGTACTGATTCCCTAGGATGAATGTATTTTCTATGTATTGCAAACATGCACTAATAAAAAGGGAAAATTATAAGTCACATTTCCTGCTGAACAAGAGTTCCTTCAATTAAAAAGATTGATTGCACGTGTGGTGAAGGTGCCGACCGTCCTGCCTCATGAGCCTAGGAGCCAGAGTCGGTGTTGCCAGCGGAGATGATGGGGACTTAGGCCCGGACCCCTCAACTGGCTTTTCTTAGCCCAGCCCCCACGAGGCCCACAGACTCTCACTGCATGTGATCTTCTTGCTGACGCAGTCAATGTCTGCGCTGAGCTTGGCAGGGTCTTGGAGACAGTCCCTCTCGGCGGCCTCCTCATAGCACCTGCGGTGCTGGAAGCAGCAGCTGTGGTGGACAGAGAAGGGCGTGGGGAGAGCAGGGTTAGGGAGGGGAGAGGCAGGCAGCTGGGAACATCCTGTCTTTGATGGTCTTTGGCAGTGGTCTCTTTCAAATGCTCTGTATGTGAACACACAAATACACACACACATGTACACCCACACACTTGCCATCTGTTACCTCATAAACTCAGGTGACAGGTATGTATTGCTCCTGACCAGCACTAGAATGTCTGTAATTACCAAGATGGCCCTAAATCTCAGCCTCAGGGTGTAGTGCAAGGATGGCTCAAGAGAAGGTGAAGAGGGGCTTGGGCTGGTTCTGCATTTGGGCAGTACACCTTGATGTGTTCCTTTGATCACCACTCTCTATTACTGTCCATCCATTTGAGGACCTTCAGAATGCCACAAGCAGCAGCTGTTCTCCATCTCCCATCCTTCTGCCTGGCCTCACACAGCTTTTCACCCCATTCCTGTTTGCTGGTGGTGATAGACACAACACTCTTGCTTGCTGGGACTGACCAGCAAAAACAAAGCCAAAGCTTTCTGGGAGTGTAAGCTAACATTTTAAAGAAAGATGCTAGGGCCAGCCAAATAGCTCAGCAGATTAAAGTGCCTGCAAGCAGGCTCAGGGGCCAGGGGTTCAATCCCCAGGTCCTGCTGTGCTGGCCCCACCCCCGTGGTGCACTGAGATGGCAACTGTGACTGGACATGGTGGTGGGTACCTGTAATCCCAGCTCTTGGGAGGCTGTAAACAGGTGGATCACTATGAAACTGATCTAGTAGTGAGACCCTGAACACCCTGTAGACCCTTCCCTAAAATACTAAAAAAAAATAAAATAAAATAAAAAAATAAAATACTGACTTCTGGAATATCAGGGTCAAAATTACACAACTTAGCAACTATACAGTAAATGGAAATAGGAGGATATAGTTGTCAATGAGCTTTGCTGGGACAGGTAACTTCTGTTTTAAAGCTTCATCTGTTTCCCCTTGTGTCCATACCTGGTATTTGAGATTTGCTACCTATGGCAAGCAGATGGCAAAAGAGGAAACGGTAGGCATTATATTCTGAAGGTATGGAAGCTGACTGCGCATGAATTGGTCTAGACATTGTTCCTTCCCAGTCATGAACAGAATAGCATTTGCTCAGTACAGCTCGGGCTAGCTCAGTGTCCTCACAGAGAACATGAAGGCTAGCTCTAGGGTGAGAGTATGTGGTTTATTTGGGCCCAGTAAGCGGAAGTGACCTCTATGAGGTCACATGGCAAGTTCGGGATAAAGTCAGGGAACTGATTTGACAGATAACTGTTGTCCATCAGGCCCAGAGTGAAGTATTTACCTACAATACTACTAGCCAACATAGGATGTTGAGCTGCTTGAGTAAAGAATAAAAATGTGAACAAGATAAAGGCAAGAACCAGGCGAGTCTTCGTTCTCTGCAAACTTTGGTTGTAAGTGGGAAATTTTGCTGGCTAAGAAGAGCATGGCAGGCTCTTGGGTTTCAGTTGGACTCATGAGCCCTTGACAGTGTTTTCAGAGCAGCTCAGGAGGAGGATGGTGATTCAGTAGGCCATGGGTGGACAGCCAGCACCCCAGGCTTGGAGCCCCTGCTTCTGGGCCATGAAGGGAAGGGCTGTGACTCTCTACTGCTCTTCCCCAACCTGGGAGCTTGCATGGTTGGGAGGCACACTGCCTTCTACAAGATACCAAGCCCTGCCATTTCTGGGACAGGAAGCCAGAGGACCCGAGTCAAGGCTCCATGATTGATTACCTGGGATCTGTCTGGAGTAAGTTATTTGCCTATCTTCAAAATAATTTTACTTGTAATTGAGCCTTGAAGATACCAATAGCACAAGGGCAAGGGGTGGTCAGATTATATGATTAATGTTACAATTTTGAAATGTATTAAAAGAAATGATGCTGCCATTAATCCTCACTCAAAATATTCACCCTTACTTCTCATACGCTGATCCCATTGCTCTTCCTACTTTCTGAGGTGGTTCTGGAAGTCCTCTCCTGTGAATGTCTTTATGAGAAGCAATGAACACTACAGCAAATTCTGCTACTGGATATGATTGAACTAAAAGGCAGACTGGTTAGAACATTATGGTGTGTCCTTATCCATTCGTTTTCTAGTTCTGGCATGAGGAGACTTCCTGCTCTTCTTCAAAGTCAAAATGACCATGCAAAGTAAATAAAAGCAGTAAATATGGAGGCAGCTAGGACAGAACAACTAAAGAGATGAAAGGGGACTTCCAGAACTATTGTAGAAAGTGGCAAGAAGGGTGGGTTAAGTGTGATCAAACAAGGTAAAGTATTTGAGGGCGGTTAATGGAAATTAATAAAATGATTTTTACTATAATATATTTTAAAAAATTAAACTGTACATCTTCTGGTCACTCCTTGCAGGTGAAATTCTTGCACATTCTAGGGACTGTTCTAGGCACTCTATATTTAATGTTCATTGAATGAGCTTGCTGTCAATGGAGAGTCTCAGGTCCAAATCCAGGCCTAGGCAGGATCCTCACTCTGGGCTTGGAGAAGTTAAGATGAAGTAGAGGCGGGGCCTGCAAGAGGATGATGGGAACCACGGGGCCTGAAGTTGGGCTGGCAAAGGAACTCCTAACATCAGACACCTCTGTTCAATAGGTAGGATGACAATGGTCATGATACACAGAGACACATGAGCTCTATCTCTTGCCTAAGGTCAAGATGGTCACAGAGCAAGCTGACAATAAACTGGGAGATCAGGTGATTCTTTCAATGGAGGCAGGACATCGATGGAAAACATTGCAGAAAAGAAAAACATGCATAAACACACAATGACTTTGGATAAGCCACTGAACTCTTCATATTACCTAAACTGCAAGAGTTCAAGAAAATGTCTATCTAGATCCTATGACCTGATAAGCACTCAATAAAGAGTTTCAGTTATTTTTGCAATCTCCTGTACAAGTTCAAGGTTGAAGAACCTGCTCTCTGGGAGTTTGAAAATCTGTCTGCATGAATTAACTGTACAGAGTAATTAAAATTTGGTTCAGCCCACTATTCTGCCAATGTGGGCATTGGTGCTTTGATCTCTTCTTTTAGGTTGGAGCCAGGGATGAATTCCTGCTTTATTTGTTGGACTTCTGGTTGTAGGAGGCTGTTGTAACAAATAACGGACATAATGAGGGAGGGCCTGAAAGGGAAACATGCTGTCTAAGATGGCCCAAGTCCATGTCCCATGCAGAATCATCCTGTTCACACTGAACATCAACAACCACAAAAGTCGGGTTGCTTGTGGTTCCTAAAGTAGGAAACTGCTTTTTGGATAGATGGGCAACATGCATTCTTTCTTGCAAACCCAGAGGAGGGACAGATTTGTTATTTAATTCTAAAGCCATTATTATCTGTCAAGCATATAGAATGTTTTAATTAATTGATTTAGTTGTTTTTCATCTGTGAAGAATGACTGGAGATTGTCCACCTAGTCAGTCAGTTGACTTCCTGAGGTGTTCCTTTGTGTCAGATCCTGTAGTCAGTGCTTGGAGTACAAAGAAAGTGTAGTGAGACCCTCTCAGAGGATGCTAAGCAAAGTGGAAGATGGGTGCTGTGCACACATTCTTGTCTCTGAAATGTGGGCAAGGAAAAGAAGTCCCAGATGTGCTGGGAGCACAGAGGCTTCCCTGATACTTATCAGTCAAAGCATCAGCAGAAGGTGTGTCCTCAAGGAGCAATGCCAGGACAACCATGAGCTGTCCAGTGCATTACCAAAGGGACCCTTCCCCTCCCCTCTGTGAGCCCATATAGGTGAAAGTGCTGAATCTGGCTCCAGGTAGCATCAGCAGAGTGGGACGTGGAGACCCCAGTGCTACTATTTAAATCTGAAGTGTTTCCCTAGACTCATTATTGAGGGCTTGCTCCTAGTGTAGTGATGCTCAGAGGTAGGGCCTAGAGAGGTGATTGGATGATGATGGTGTGAGCATCATCAATGGATTCATACATTAATGGGTCATAGTAGAGTGGGCTCTTAGGAGGTAGGGCCTGGTTGGAGGAAGCAGGTCTTGGGCACATGGCCTTGAGTCCTGTATCTGGTCCCTGGCTCCTTCTTCTCTAGCTCCTCTCTAGCTCTCTGTTTCCTGGGTGCCAGGAGTTGAGGAATCTTCTTTCTCTATACCCTTCTGCCATATTTCTTTCTTAGAGCCTGAAAATCATGAACTGATTCTGTATAAACTTCTCCTCCTTTAGGTTGATTTCCTTGAGTGTTTTATCGCTCTAATGGACATCTGACTAACACACCAGGGTTCAGTGTCTCATCTCCATGCTGTTGCTGTCCTTGATGCTGTCATTCCTATGGCTACAGCCACTGTTTTCCTTACTGATCCTTCACTGGCACAGCTACAAGAACACTACTGCTGCGGGTGCAGCTGCTGGCATTCCTCCTCCTGTTCATATTCATACGACGGCAGCTACACTTCTGCTGCAGCAGCCACTGCTGTCACTGAGACTGTGATAACTCTGCTGCTGCCACTGTTCCCAGTCCCTGGTGCTCACAGCCAGGCAGAACCTCAATCACTCTAATTTGAATTTAGTCATTTAAGCCTGAACAATAACACTTCAAAATAGGTCTTATAATTGTTTCCTATTTAAAGATAAAGGAAGGGGGCACAAACAAGTGGTTCCATGTTGCCTAAGAGCACGAAGCCAACAGTGAGCGGAGAACTACCATTATTTGGTCCTATTTACTGTGCAGTAAGCTTATAACAGCACTGTGGTCCCCAGTGGGTGAGCAGCCCAGTTGCCCTCCTCCTGTCCCTACCTTATGGCCTTTTCTCAGCTAACATTGGTGTTTTTATATTCCAGACTTTATTGCAAATCTTGGTGTTCTATTTGAATTTGCACTGATTTGAATGTAGGGACAGGACCCATATTTACTGCCCAAGTATTTTTAAAAATTGTATTACCCAATAGACTTTCTCTCTTTAAAGCACAAGTAGAGTTCTGTAAAGCATAGCACTCTTTTTTTTTTTTTTTTTCCCAGAACCGGGGATTGAACTCAGACCCTTGCACTTGCCAGGGAAGCGCTCATTTCACTGAGCCATCTCCCCGGCCCTGGCACTCTTTTTTTTTTGTTTGTGGTTTATATTTGTTGAAAAATGAATACCAGCTTAACTCTGGTAGCCACAGGGGCTTCATATAAAAAAATAATTTTTAAGTTTTGTTATGAAGAAAATTATAATTTTTTTTCTGGTGAGCTTGTTTAAAACTCGTATCTCCAGGAAATACCTAACAATATGCTAAGTCAAGTGGTCTGGGATGACTTTCAGGAATCCACATTTTAATGGCTTGGCAGGTGGTCGTGGCACAGATGGACCCAACCTCTGGGAAACACTGGCGTGCAGCTTTGCATATTGGTCCTGAGCTGGCTTGGGGGTAGCTGCTAGAATAGAAGCAGACCATGGACTTTACCACAAGGGGAAGAGAAGAAACCAGTCACCTGCTGGTTGGTAATGGAATAAAGACCTCCTCTGAGCACCTAGGCTGGGGCACCCTCTACAGTTGAGCTCTGTCCAAGGTACCACCAGGGACCCCTGAGCACACCTGTGGATCCTGCTCACCTGTCAGATTCATCCATCGGCTGCCCTTCCATCTCAAACCTGCAGGCACAGCCATAGTCCTCTAAGTCCCGCGGGCAAAGACCAGCCACACACCGCATGCCGTTCACAAATTGGAGCAGCAGAGGGAAGTTGGTGAAGACAGCCTGCAGCCAGCTGAAGTGGGGGCCCAGGCAGTCTGGAAGGGAGACAGGCAATGCCAGATGAGCATGGGGAGCCAGCATCTGGGGTGGACCCCACCCCGTGCACTTCCCACATTTAGAACTGATGCGGCATCTCAGTATAGCAAGCACCTACTGAGCACTTGGTGCTATCCTAGAAATAGATGGGAAGCAGGCTTATAATCCATGGTGCTTACTGCTTGCCCACCTAAGAACTGTTTATTTTTCCTTTCTTGGTAAGAAAAACTGGAAAGTTCTCAGGGCTGGTACATCTCTCCATTTGCCCCATGATTAATCTCAGCTGGTCACAGTAATCCCATGATTCCATGCCAATGGTTGGTCTAGGGCTCAACATATACCAGATCTAGCCCAAAATAAACAGATAGATAGACACGCAGACAGAGAAATGGCTGTCTGTTAGAGAACTCTGCCAAATATTTGTTGTCCAACAAAGAATAAAGACATATAAGAAAAGATCCTTTCTCAAATATAAATACCTGTATTGTGATTGGAACTACAGCAACCACATTGTAACCATGTGACTCAAAGCACCAAGTTAAAGGGTTTAGCAATGAAATATGCTCCAGGTGGCAGTGGAGGAAGAGTGAGCCTTCTCAGTGTCTGACATTTGCACTGAATTATTGCATCCGTCCAGGTGTCTTCAGACTACTTATGTGAGGGCATGAAGTATCTTTATGGTCTGAGGCACTACTAGTTGGCCAAGCGGATCTCAAGTGACACAGTGCTGGCACTATAAAATCATAGACCAGTAGAGAAAGAAGACAACATAAGCATACAATTTTGAGTATTTACTGTGTGCCAGAAACTGCACTAGATGGTTTCAATAGTGCAAGAGTTAAGACTAATAGAGAATATTACACCTTAGAAAGCATTTCTATTGTCTGCTGTACCATAGACTTCCTATTAGCCCTGCCCAGTAGACAGAAATACGGTTCTCCACTTCACAGGCAAAGACACTGAGGGCTGGAGACAGGTACATGGGAGCAAACACGGAGAACAATTTTCCTTAAAATTGGCAAAAGAATTATCTTGACTGTTTCTGATTCTAAAGCTCATGCCCATGCTCTCCATTCTCTACCTTTGTGATCAGACACTACTACATGAAGTTAGTCCATCCTACTGATAGTGAACAGGGTTGAAAGAGGGATCCTGGGGCGATGAAGGGACAGACCACGGGGACCAGGTCTACTTGACTGTTCTAGTCTCTTCCCATCTCATTCAACTTCTTTCCACATTTCATTACCACAAGGCCTTGGCAGAAAAATGAAAAATGAAATCTATGCTGATAAACAAAGCCTCTTCAAAGTTTGCATGTGCATTTTTTTTGTTACCAGGAATAGAACTCAAGACCTTTTGCTTGCCAAGCAGGCACTGTGCCACTGAGCTATATCCCCAGTCCGCGCTGGCCTGTGTGTGTGTGTGTGTGTGTCCATGTTTCACTCAAGAACATGCACGGCAGCTGCACTTGGTCGTGCACACATGTTACACAGAGCATCACACCCAGTATGGCCCAACCCAACAGCAGTTCCCTGATTTCCTCACTTAGGCCATTCAAAGTGGCATTTTGTTTTGGCGTGCTGTTAACAGTTGATGGTAGAAGCCATCATGGTGTCTCAATAGCTGTATAATAGATATGAAAGTAATAACTAGAATGCCTGACAAATTTTAAAACTCTGTATAGCTCTATGTATATTTATTAGTTGGCTACTTTGGTGTAGGAGCTCAGCTCTGGACTCAGAAGTGTCTCCCTTCCATCTCTGTAGCCTTGGGAAAGTGGCCTAACTCTTGTAGGTTCAACTTTCTGACCTGTGACACAAGGGTAGCACTGCCCTCCTGGCAGGGATGCAGATGGGGCATGGGGAGTGAGTGACTCACGGGAAACAAAATCGCCACTACCCTTGTCAGACCCTGGTGGTGGGTTGGGAGCTGGCTGGGAAGGCCCTTGACACTAAGAGGCAGAGACAAGGCCCTGGTCACTTGCTCAAATTTCCTAAACATACTCCATGCCTGATGCTTGGTAGATAGTTAAAAACAATTTTACTTTTACTTACCAAATATTTCAGCCACACTTGCTGCATTCTTAAATGCTCCATTGAAGAATGAAATATCTAAGGGGAAGAAGAGAAAACGAATTAGAGAGTCTTGCTTCTTTTGCTTTCCCCAACCCTGTCTGGTGAACTCAAACCTTTTCTCCTTTTCTAAGGATAAATTTGAACTTAAGATAACTTTCTTGGATGCCGGCTACCATGAAGCTTGGTAAAGATGAACTTTGAACTGTGTTACTAGACGATATTGCTTAGTGGTAAAAATGGCCCCTGGATGGGACAGTGCATGTGGACTGGGGAAAAACTATGAACTATAAGTGCTGCTGAAACAGCACCATCTTAGGGTCTCTGAACCAGTGTGGTGAGCCTTGTACCCATGCCTGTTTCTCCTGCACATCATGGATAGTATAGCTATGGATTGTTGCTAGGGATATTGGCTCCAATGGAGCATGAAGCCTCTAGGCCTTTGCTTGTCCGTGGCTAATCCTTGGGAGACCTTGTCTCTTGTCCCTGAGTTTCTCCGAGGCTCTCCTGGGTTGCTGTGTAGAGTGAGAGCTCTGCTCCTCCAGCTGAAGAGGGGTGATAAGAGTCTACTGGTGAGTCTGGGCCCAAGGGGACTGCTGCACAAATGCTTCCAGGGCCCCCTTGAGTCACATTCCTCACAAATGTTACACCAGCAAGTCACTCTAAGATGTATTCAGAAGGCTCATTTTCTTTGCCAATATCTTAGAGAACTTTGTACAAAGGTCCCAAGAAAAGTTCAAAGAAACCTTACTGATATTTTTTGAGAGTTCTGGAGTCATCTCCTGTGGGAGGTGTGGGGTGTCCAGAGCGTGGCCTGCTATAAATAAAAAGAGAGAGAAAAAACAGTCAGCACAAACCACGCCACCACACATTGCTGAGCAAGACAGGGAGGGTACCAGCAGGAAGATGGCGAGGGTGCCTAAAAATTCAATTCCAGGCATGTTTCCTTAGTGCCTGCAGTGTGCTGGTTGTGTGTGGGAGCTCAGGACACAAAGGGGTGGCTGGGGGAGTCCAGGTGTTTTGGGGTGATAGACTTCACAATGGCATACTGGTTAGGAATAGACAGATTTGGGACTTTTAAAAAGTTGCCTTTGCCTATGAAGCACACAGCTGCATTTAGGTGCATGTCTGTGTTGGGGTTTCTCAAGGTAAACACTGGTGGAAAGAAGTAAAAGCATAGAGAGGGACTCAATCCCTGAGTTTATAACTGAGTACAAGGAGTTTCCTTGTCACTGAAACTGAGATTCAAGCTTAACCCACATTTGGGTCCAGCGTGCTCACTCCAGTCTTTTCCAGCCAGTCTGGAGTGGGACTCATAAAAGGCATTTTTGCCAAGCTCCTCAGCTAGATATGAAGCTGATTGTCCTGAAGCCATGCTTTGAACAGCATTGCTTGGATATACAATGACAACAGAGTGGGGGACTCATTGTGGCCACCACACCCAGACTCAATGTGGCCACCACCTTGGCAGACACTTCATCAGGGTGGACACACAAGTGGAGCCTACCAAGGCAACAAAGAGATGGGAACTGGGAGCCCAGCTTGGCCCCAGATTTGTTCCCATAAGGTTCAGGCTCATACTTTCATCAATATGAAGCATGCAGGTAGTCACAACTGTCAGGAGATTTTTGTCTCTGTTCATCGAGCAGACAATTAAGTGTCCAGTCTGTCATCTTGTCATTCTTCAGAAGCTTCACCTAAGCAAGAGCAACAGGAACCAGCATCCGTGGAAGCACATGCAGAGGTGAATCTGCGCAGGAGGGCAATTCAGGTCAGGCCTGACTTTGCCCAGCTTGGCTGATGATTCTCAGCCTCGGGCTACTGACTGCAGGGTCAGAAAGTGGCCTGTTGTCGGGGGCTGCCCTACAGACATCGCATTAGGGAGTGTTAGCAGCATCCCTGGCTGCTGCCCACTGTGTGCCACTTGTGACCTTTAGGCAGAGGTGCTGAGTGAGGTACATACTTGTGTGTGTGTGTGTGTGTGTGTGTGTGTGTGTGTGTGTACTCGTGTGCAAACGCATCCTCCATGAAGATCCACCAGCTGAAAAAGAGGAGATCCTGGCAAACAGGGTCAGTAGCCAGCTGTCTGGCCCTCATCCTCCTGTTATTCCTTAAGCTAAGGTTTGAAGCTGCCACTTTCATTGTGTTCTAATCGCATTCTTTCTCTTTGGAGTTTGCAGAAAACTCGCTGAGGGAGTCACAGCCCTCATGCCCAGCCTGTTTTGATCTGCACCTTGGGCAGGTGCAACCTCTCTAGACTCTGGCTTCTTGCTTATAAAGAAGAGGAATCAGAGTCTGGTGTGACCTGGACCTTTCCAGATCAAAATACAGGACCCTAGACTCTCTGCCCATTCCTGTATGACACCTATTAATGTGGGAAGTGGACAGCCAAGTGGCAGCGTATGGCTCACAGGGTATCACAGAAGCTTCACCAGGCTGGTGGAGGTGTTTGGAGATGGTTTGGAATAATGAAGAGTTTCTCAGGCAAAAACAATGAGGAAGAGGCAAAAGCAAAAACATACTGTGGTGAAAGTGTATGTCACATCTGGGGGTCCACCAGGGGTTGGTGCAGCCTTGGTCTTTACACCACACTGCTCTGTTCTCTCCATACATTCTGGGTGCTTGCATCAGATGTGACCTCGTCTGGGAGGACATCACCATGACTGGGCCTGGCTGACCCCTGCTCACCACCTGCCTCCATGTGCAAATCTTTCATCACTTCTTCTTCTAACCCTGTGGAACTGCGGGCTTATTGCCTGTCCCCTGACCTCCTATCCCCCACACCTCCTGTGGCACCTTTCGTGCTGATCTTCAGGACTCCTGATTTGTCTGTCTCTCCTATTAGACTGTGAGTCCCTCCAGGTCAAGACCTTCCTCACTGGTGTGGTTCCAAGCCTCCTACACTGGGGAGTTGGGGAAGGAGAGGTAAAGCTGTAACCTTAGAGGCAGCAGAAGGACAGTGTGCTCGGAGAGGTTTGTCCTCACATGCAGGAAGGTTGTAGCTCCCTGGATGTGCAAGAGGAGGGCTGGTGCCAGTCACACATGTGTCACCTGGTCTTATTCTCCCCGCAGGGATGGGGGGCTCAACAAAACTGAGGCTCAGTGCTCCAGGGACAGTGTCTTCTGAGATGTCTTGGTGGGCTTTCCTCAATTTGTTCACCTTAGACCTTACATCTTTGCCATGCCCAAAGGTCTCTCGTGGTAGAGACATGCAGTTACTTCCTGCTCCTACTTGTGCCATGCAGTGGATCTGTGCCCCCCCCTTTGCCCTGGTAACACTTAGTGACATATCATAGTTCACCTGAAGTTTAAGAACCCCACTGACCTATGACCTGACCTTTAGCTTTATCCATAATCTGGGGGGAGCTGGGGATACCCACTGTGACCACAATGTTGTGGAAAATCTTCTGTCATTGCACATATAGCCACTCCTGTATTGCAATGACCTAGCTCTATAACTTGTCTTCTCCACTATAGGAGAGACTAAGTGAAGGTAAACAGTGGACAGTACACAATCTATATCTATAGCTGTTTCTATATCTATATTATCTATATCTATATAGTGTAAATATGTACTTTACAAGAGTAAGTACACAAGAGAGGGTATAGAGAAAGAGAGAGAGAGAGAGACAACAACAGAGACAGAGAGACAGTGGCAGAGACAGAGACAGAGACAGACAGAGACAGAGAGAAGGAACAGGTTTCTACTGATGTCTGTTGAGTGGATGAACAAGCATGCAATACTTGACTTGCACCAATAACTGGCCCAGGACAATTGCACAGGAGCCTCCAAGAATCATGGAATCTCCTTTAGTAACTTGTGAACAGAAGTAGATCATTTTACTTCTATAGGTGGAATGATCAAGGCTGTGAATAATATTTTTCCATAATTTTATTGAGAAACAAATAGCAATGAGACAGTTTCAAATCAAATTGG
>NDGM011137284.1:0-13197 GCA_002564305.1 Octomys mimax | reverse complement strand
AATTCAGCCAGTGGATTCTAAAATGGGCAGTGAATTCTGAAGGTGAGGCTGTTTTGGGTGAAAACTTCCATATAAATGCCAGTTACATGAGAAAATAGACTTTAATGTTCCAAGGAGCAATGTTCCAAGGACACTGCCCAGCTCCATTCCTGCTGTAAGACTATCTCTGTCCTCAGGGAAATAAAATATATTCACACATCTTTTCCATAAAGCTCCATGCTTTTGAATTATTTATGGTACTGGTCTCTATCCTAGCCCACGGAATAGAATGCTAACAGAAACATAAAGTTAAATTCCTGATAATCACACTAGAAGGAATAACCAAGGGAAAACAGTAATTTCCACAATCATGAAGTGTTTTCCCTGCCTAAGGCATCCAATTTGCATATTCATGTTTCCCCTCCTTGCCATTCCCATCCCCCACCTTCTGTGGATTGGGTGGGTTTTATTTCCTTACACAGAGACAAAGGAGGGTGTGCTGGACTGGCATGTTTAGTGTCAGACAGTTGTTCTTATCATGGAATGAATGATCCATGGAAACAAGATTCTGACTGGAATGATACCTAATATTTATCAATTTATCTCCTATAGATATTGTATATATTCTTTGAAAAAAGATTCAGGTGTGTGTGTGTGTGTGTGTGTTTGGGTGGGTTTTAATATATGACTAACAAGAAAAGGCTTATGGATTAGGAAAATTGTTTTTGAGCAGCTAAAAGAAAAACGATGGGAATTATATCTAAAAATGTTATATAGAGAAATGACTCTGAATAAAAAATGAAATATTTTTACCATTAAAAATACACTCTGTCCACCAAAGTTTTTGGGTTCAACTTGAGCGAATGCTGTGTGACAGACTTTTCTGTACTCAGCAGTCAGATATAGACAGAATATAAAAAATGAAATAGGCACACTGGAGCCATGAGCAACCCACTGTGAAGAGGGGGTGGCATAGCTGATGGGGCCTCCATCAGAAAGGTACCCAGGAGTTAGACCACCAGCTGGGCTGCTTTGGGAGGGGGAGAGAGCGTTCTTACTGAGAAGAGCCTTAGCAGAAGAGACCATATTTCGAATCATCAAACAAGAAATGAACTAATTCATATCTGTTTTGGCTGCTGTGAGCTTTCAAGTCATGTGGTAAAACAGAAAAGCTAGAACAAACCAAGCAAAGGGCAGAGGGGGTAGGGTAGAGTCACAGTATAGAACTGAAGCCTTACGCAGCAGCAGTTCTTAAAAACAGGTGGTCTTCGAAATCTAAGGCCAGGGTTTTCCTGCTTCCATGTATTTATGGAACATCCCAAGCATGATCCATGCAGAAGAAAGTTGGCAGGAAAGAAGGTGAAAGGCTCAACTAGACTGGGCCCCCAGGCTTCCTTAGGTTGGGCAGAGCCAAAGCTGGCAGCGCTCAGGAAAGACCATAATGGGGAGCCGCACAGTGTGGCCCCTGCAGGACTTGCATCACCCAGGGGTCTCTGGCAGTAGGTGTAGTGGCAGCAGCGACTTTCCAGCTCTGCTGTCCCTGGGTCTGGGCCTTCTTCCCTGTGTCAGAGCCCAGGCCCTACTGGGCAGGGTGCAGTCTATCAGGCAGACAGGACCTGCCAGCGTGCAGCTACTGTGTGTCCCTAGTTACTCTCCCAGCCCAAACCATTGCCCGGGTTCTGAACTAGATAATTCTTTCTCCCTGCCTTCCCCACAGGAAATGGTTATAGCTTTGACAAACAGAAGTTTGTGGTATAGAATGAAAACCTTTACAGTCTTTATAGCTTCTGCCCTGTTGTTATACGAGAGTACACTCAACCTGTCAGTGTGCTGAGTTTTGTGTCTCACTTCTCCAAACAGTGGCTGAGCCCAAGCCAAAGGAGGTGAAAAGCAGGAACAGTTTATTAAAAGAAAGTTCTTGAGAGGCTGAGGGGTTCAGAAAGTAGATTGTTGCCGAAGCTCTAGCAGCAAGTGAGCAAACTACAGAATATGTTGTCGGTGACATACTTTGGACCATTGATGATGATAATGAAGCCCAAGCCCTGTCAGCCAGCTGGCTTGGAAACTTGGTGTGAGCAGGGACTTGACTGATGTTGCATAGAAGGACTAACCTTACAGAGTGACTACACAGAATTGACTCTGATCCTTCGTGATCCTTTATTCTTCAAATGAGAAATCTAAGGCAGCCTCCCTATAGTATGTGCCGTATTTTAAGTATAAGGGGGGTTTAATGGGCATTTTGTTGGTGGCAGTGTGCTCAACTGGAAGGGGAGGGGGAACCTGAACCATGGGGTGAGTAGGGCTTGTCTGTCAAAAATCATGGCAGCGTACCAATGACAGCAACAGAACTATAGTTCTGTGCAACCAGGGTGAGGGGACATAGAGAAACGCGAATTCAAAGAGCATTCAGCAGGAACTGTAAGTGGATATAAAGTAGCATTTAAAAGAGGAAGGATCTTATGTAATGTCAGGAGCAGAGACCTTTTCCAGAGGCAAGGAGGGAATTATTCCTTTTGTATTAGAAACAGCGGAGGAGCTGCCACCCTCCACAGGCATTGAAGGCCACCTCAGCCAGACTCTGTGGGCTGAAACAGGCTTTTCAGCCTTATCTTGTGTGTTCACCCATTGAAAGAATGTTCGTTCCAAGTGTCTTCTTCTTTGCTTTATTCCACAGCTGTAAAGCCCAGAGAAACCTGAATTCTTTCTTTGCTATTGTGATGGGACTCAACACTGCTTCTGTCAGCCGACTGTCTCAGACCTGGGAGGTGAGCCCGGGGGATTCCCAGGGAGGCGGCAGCCCAGAAACATGACAAGGAAAGTGAATTTAAAATGAATTTGCTTCAGTGGTTGAAACGAGATAAATACTAACCTAAATGGGAAGCAGGAAAGTCATGTCTTAAGGTGGTAGGGCGCATCCCATCAGACGGCCTTTACAGTGGTTCTCTTAATGTAAATTAAAACATCACAGAAATTTCATCCTAACTCCAGAAGTAATGACTGTCTTCAAGAAGTCAACTAGTAACAAATGCTGGTGAGGCTGGGCTTAGAGAAAACCCTCCTGTCTTATTGGTAGGAACATGGACTAGTACAAGTGCTGTGAAAATCAGTACGGAAATTCCTCAAAGAAAAAAAAACAAAAATAGGAACTCCATTTATTCCCTACTTCACTATCTTCCCAAAAGACTTAGTCATCATATTACAGTGGCGCATGCTTAGCCATGTTACAGCAGCACAACTCATAGCGAAATCATGGAAACAGCCTCTGTGGCCCTCAAGAGGGCTGGGGAGATGGCTTGGTAGTCTAAGTGCCTGCTGAGTGTAAGGATCTGGGTTCAATCTGCTATACCACATGCCTTGCCAAGCCAGCCACTGAAACCAGGTGTGATGGCGCAGGCCTGTAATCCCAACACTGGGGAGGCTGACACAGGAGGATTGCTAAGAGTCTGAGCTACATAGTGAGATTCTGTGCCAAATAAATAAATAAAAGATTTTTTTTTTTTTAAAGAGGTGAATGGGGGGCCAGGGAAATAGCTCAGTAGAATAAACGCTTGCCTGGCAAGTTCAGAGGCCTGAGTTCAATCCCCAGTTCTGCAAAAAAAAAAGAGGTGAATGGGGGTGGTCAGGGAGATGGTTCGGTGGAATAAGCCCTTCCCTGGCAAGTGCAAGCACTTGAGTTCAATCCCCGGTTCCACCAAAAAAAATAAATAATAATAATAAAAATTAAAATTAAAAAGAGGTGAATGGATAGGGAAAATACAATACTACACACAACAGGGTGCTGTTTTGCCATGAAGGATAACCCTGAGTCATTTGTAGGAAAACCGATACACCTTGAGACCCTAATATTAAGTAAATCAAAACCCACAACCTTAAATACCACACAGTTTCTCTCACATGAGAAACCCCAAATACTGTAAGGATCAAATCATAAGAAAAGTAATGGAAAGGGAGGTAGGTCTTTCTCAAATGGGAAGAGGACCAAGGGATGACGGGTGGGGAGGGTGGAAGAAGAGGAAGGGATTGAAAAATGAACTAAGATGTGTTATCCACATGTGCCAGCTCCCCACAGGAGAGCACTCATTAGGTCCTACAGTCATGCACTAATAAAAAAATACACCAAAAATAAAATGGCTCTCTAATATATGCACACTGTGGAATGCTCCCCAGCTAGAATTAGCCTCCACTTCTGGGTCCCTAGTGCCGTGCTAGCCTGCATGAGGGCTGGCAGAGGTGAGTCGGAAGTGGGCTTGCCACGGTGTCTGGTGAATGTAAGCCCCAGGGCCTCTCTCCTCCAGAACGCCGCTGTGTGTTCGTGATGCATGTGCTGTGCAGTCTGCGAAAGCAATCTTGCATTCTTTTTCTTAAAGAAGGCCCACAAAGTGTAATAAAGTTCAGGCCTCATGAAGTGAAGTTCAGGCTTTGCTTCCTTCTGTCTGGGCTGTAAGATGAAGGAGCACACCTAGGTTCAGAGGCACAGACTAGCAGGTCACGAGGTGGGAAGAACTGACCTCGGGGCCTGTCTGCTTGCCCGGTCTCTCCCACGCCCCCGCCCCTTGCTCTGGGTATTTGTTTCCTTCTCCTTTTCTCTCTGACTGGCTGCCCCCCTCTGTGCACCATTCTCTCCCTCATCTTTCCCTTTCTTTAGCTCTCCTGGAGGATGAGAGCCTGTGAGCAGCTCACTAGTCTCCTGGGCTTCTCTCTAGCAACCTTCTCCACTCTGTTCTGCACACCCACTGAGCTTTTCTCTCAGACTCCCTGGCCCGACTCCCACAAGAGACAAGCTGATGGCCAAGCTCTCTGTCCTACCGAGTCTCAGCAGAGGTCCTCTGGGCAGGGCGTGGGTTCACTCTTAGGGCAGGCTGCTCCCAGTGGAAGGCACTGGGGTAACCCAGGGTCAGGGCCAGTACACCTGAAAGGGGCTCAGAAGAAAAGCAATGCTTTCCTGCTCAAGCCCACATGACGTTGTGCTCATCTTAAAATGAAAGGAGATGAGTGACAGATTCCGCAGATGATCAGAGCAGGAGGGGAACAGATGGTAGCAAGGGACTGTGAGGGGCTGAATTACAGTTAAATCTCAAAAGAAATACTGGGAGAAAATTGAATTCAGTTCAGATAGCGTGCATTTAGTCAGGTACTGACCCTCTGTCGTGTGCAGGGCGCTGCACTAGCACCATGGCAGAAAGAAACAGTGTGCATAGCAGGAAGGCACTTCTGAACCAAGTCCCACCGGGTGAGGGAGAAGAAAGGAAAGTTCATTCTGCTGCAGGGAGCTGAGAAGGCACTCGGTAAGCCCCAAGCGGGGCGTTGGAGAAGGAGCTAGCGATGGCTGAGCAGGGAGAGGCGGTCTAACACAGAGATGCCCACGTGACCTTTGGGTCTTTGGATCTGGTGACTAAATAATGAAAATGATCACACTGTCCTGTGTAGTTAATGTAGGAAAAGAAGCAGATTTAAGGAGTTAGATCAGAGGCCAGCAACTTTTGAGTAAAATGCCACATAGTAACTGTTTTTAGGCAGTGCAAGCCATAATTCCTTTACTCAGCCACCACAGTGCAGGAATACCATGATTAATACATAAATGAATGGTGGCAGGGTTCCAGTAAAACTTTAGTTACAGAAGCAGGAAGTGAGCCAGATCTGGCTCTTGGCTAACTTCTGGAGTAGACCAAATTAACTGACAGACTGAGTTTCAACTGCCACTGTGTGGAATATCAAACAAAGATTAGCAGCTCGAAAGAAATAGTAAAGAGTTGGGTGTAGTGTTGCATGCCTCTAATCCTAGCGGTCAAGAGGCGAGGCAGGAGGCTTACCACAAGTTCAAGGGCAATCGAGACATTGTAGAAAGATCCTGTCTTTTTAAAAAAACAAAAGAAAAAAAAAGGCTGGGAAGATAGAATGCTGTAAGTGCTTGCCTGGCAAGAGTGCTACAACTGGAGTTTTTAAAATTGTGTTTTCTTTTTATTGTATTTAGGATAGGGTCTGCAGGGTCTCACTGCGAAGATCGGACTCGTAGTGATCCTCCTGTTTACAGCCTCCCAAGTGCTGGGATTACAGGTGTACCTCACCATGCCCACTCTCATTCTCTGTCTCAGCGCGCCCCAGGGGTGGAGCCAGCATGGCAGGCCTGAGAATCAAACTCCTGGCCCTGCGTCTGCCTTAATCCACTGAGCTATTTGGCTGGCCCAACAACTGGAGTTTGATCCCTGGTGCCGAATGCCATGCCATAGAAACTGGGTGTGGTGGTGCACACCTGTAATCCCAGAGCTGGGGAGGCTAAGACAGGAGGATCACTCCAAGTCCAAGTTGTATAGCAAGATCCTGCACTGAATGAATAAATAAATAGTTAAAAGAAAAAAAATTTTAAAAAAAACAGAGTAGAAACAGTTGCAAAACTCTACATTCTGTATCTTCATTCATTCATGGGGAAGGGGCAGTGGTTTCCAACAGATTGAACTCCCTGTTTGCTGAAATAAAACAATCCAGGCACAGAATTGCCAAATTGAAAAAAAAAATTTCTTCACAAATAATTTAAAAGTCTAATGGAGTTAGCCTCATTATTTTATTCAATTTGGAAACAGAATCTCACAAACATCTTCTTAATATTTTTCACTGATAACTGGAATGTATTAAGTGCCAGCTGTAGGCTGCACACATTTCCTGAATTGCTGCCGTGTCTGTAGCTGAAGGAACGGAGACCCTAGAGCTTGGAAACTCATGCCAAACCCATAGAGCTGGAGAGGGGCAGAATCAAAATGCACACAGAGCCTTTCCTGCCACGGAAGGCCGCTAAGTCAGTACAGAAGACATCCACTTCTTCACCTGAGTTAAAGTCATGCTGGAACATTCCAAGTGTGTTTGGTTTTCTGTTGTTTCATTTGGCCCAAGTGGGCCGGAGAGATGGCTCAGTAGAGTAAGTGCTTGCCTGGCAAGCGCAAGGGCCTGAGTTCAATCCCCAGTTCCGCAAAAAAAAAAAAGCAAAACCCAAAACACACAAAACATTTGGCCCAAGTTCTAGGCTCCCATCCTCCATGTGACCTGTTGATATAGTTGAGCTTCACAACTCAGGCAGTAAATCATGGCCCTTCACTACTTAGCCCTTTGCTGTGAAACACAATTACATTGTTTATATAAAAACTGTCAGCCAGCATTATTATTTGGCATTCAACAAGACTGTGGAGAAGAGGGGCATACTCCTCAAAGGTAGGACATGCCACTGGAGTCCACATTTTTATTAAATAATCACCAGTGCGCGGAATGCCTAACCAGCTAGCCTTCTGAATGATGTGGCTGTTAATGCTATTTTTAGCCCCATCCCTAAGGAATGTCCTATTAAGAGGGTGATGAAAACCATATAATGAGAAGCAAGTGAGACAGAGTCAGAAGGTGGAGGTACTTATGCTCCGAAACGGCGCGAGTAAGCACAACTTAATGAAAAGTCCTCTCAGTGTTTCTCAAAGTAACTGTCTTCTGTGCACTTTGTCTTTTGTGTTTTTTAGAAAATCCCTGGGAAGTTTAAGAAACTTTTCTCTGAACTTGAAAGCTTAACAGTAAGTAGCTGAACTAGAGGCCTTAGTCTTCTAGATTATAATGGTTGGTTCCTGCACTCTTTGTAGTCAGGTAGCTCCAACTAGTTTTGCTTGCATATGAAACATGTAGCCTTGCTTCTTAAGGAATGAGGTAAAATGATGGTAAATGCTCCTTCCTTGCTGTCTACAAAGGGGACCAGCACGGTCCTTTCAGTGTGATTTTCAGGAGGCCGACTTTTACACATACTTCAAAGCCTACAAAATGAATCAGTACAAACTTAGTGTGTAATCAGTGTCCTGTGCATTATTTTTTCCTTGTTTTCACTTTGTTTTAGACTTAGGGACAAAGCGTACAGTTTCTTTTTAGAACAATACGACAGTGCTTTCTTGTTTTCTCTGCATAGCCTGTGCATTAAGAGGGTAGTTTCCTCCGCATTGTACCTAACAAAAGACCAAGGTTACCTCGTGATCAAAATTATGCAGAGGAAACTGAGCTTAAAGAACCTATTTGAAGAAAATAATAGGGTAATCAAAGATGTCTCTCTTTTGTAGTCGTTTCCCTTTATTGTAAACCAATAACTTGAGTTGCATTCATTGCCTAGATATCCTGCCCTAATTTAGTGAGTTTATTCTCCTAGGAAACCTTTATCTACTTCGTTCATAGGAAGAACCTCTATATCTAAGCCATGTTCAAATTGTATGGGAAAAATAGATTGAGAATTGTTTCTGTCACACATTGATTTTCTTGCTCTTTGTAATCTGCTTGGTTTTGCAGGATCCTTCCTTAAATCACAAAGCCTACAGAGACGCATTCAAAAAGATGAAGCCACCAAAAATCCCTTTCATGCCCTTACTGCTTAAAGGTAATGATTTTCTGCCTTTTATGCTATGTAATTCCATTGTGCTGAAATTTATCATTCTAACTGTAGAAGACACAGAAGGAATCCTCAGTATATTGGACTGCAGTCATTTTGATCTTTGAACTTGTTTTACTTTTGATAGTTTTTGAAATGTTTATTTTTCAATACCTGCGATGCTTAATTGTACTTGAGCAGACGTCAGAGCATTTTACACTTGACTCATTAAGCTTGACCTGTATTTTATTTTACTTTTCGATTTGTACCAGGAATTGAACTCAAGGCCTTGTATTTCCAGGCAGACGCTTATGCCACTGAGCTATATCCCCAACCCTTTTATTCTGTTTTTAATTCCCGTGTTATTTTCTTTTGAGTCTGTGATATAGTTAATTCACACAAGAAGAAGGCTAGCATTTTTTAAAAAATGGTGACATGGTATGCTCAGAGGCACAGTGTCCTGTCACATGCGAAATCCCTCTGGTCAACACAAGCAATATAATGCATGGAAATCACTGGTAGCGCACTTCCTATTTCCAAGTGTGGGGTCCACTTGGAAAACTATTGGACGGCTCCAAGTTAGACCACTGAGTTTTCTTGTGTAGGTCACCACAGAATTCGTCATGAAATCTGTCAGTTAAACTCTGTCCTCTCTCTTTCAAACCAAGGACATTACTGAAAGAGAGCTCACTGCAATCCAGCCTGTTCTTCTAGCATTCTGTGTATATTTTAACGTGTGGGCTTTGTAGGGAAAGAGGACATGGGAATTTTTCCTGACTGTATTTTAATTCTTTCAAGGAATTTTGTAGGTATCCTTTTTTATCCAGCCTCTGTCCTCAGAGGTAGCCTCTGCTGGGTCAGGCCTCCTTAATTGGACATTTAAAGTGATTCTGGAAATGGGTTGCCTGGAGTCGCATTGCTGAGTGGCCTGTCCATCCTCATCCCCTCCTCCGCCCAGCGCACCTCTGCTGGCAGGCAACACGATTCCCTCTCCTGCCGCTCCCGAGAACCACCAGAGACTGGAGACCTTGCGAGTTGCATCCGTGCAGCCCTCCCTGTAGTTTTCATGTAACATGAAGCCAGAGTCCCTGTGTGACACAGATATAATATTAGGAAAATTGAGGGTCATACAGAATGCTTCACTCCAGCTGAAAAGATTCTATTAAGTATAAATGGGTGATAGAAGGAGAGATTGCAGTGCCAAAATAACAATTTCAAAGTTCATATGATTTTTTTCCTTCACTGATTCGCTTTTAAGATAAATTTAGTCAGCTTCCTGCTTTTTATTTGCAAAATAAGATGACTTTAAACAGTAAACTCTTCTATAGTTATGAGAAATAAGTGGACAGTGTTCCTTTAAATTAATTAGAGAGCAGAGCTTTCTGCGCTATGTTAATGCTTCTTCTCCCAAAATGTTCAGCGCAGTGAAGTGTTTCACGCGTCTTCGTTGGATGCAATTTTCTGCTCTACTGAGTTTATCTAGACTTTTTTGTTGGCAGCAAAACAAATTTGCCTTTTTTCTACTGAAACACATTTACTCGTTGCAAAAGAACAAGTAGTAAATTAAGAACTTTTCTTTTCATTAGAAGTCTTGAGTTTAAATAAGCACTATTTGTTCTTTATCTTTTTAGTCTTATAAAAATTAAACATCAGCTTCATTCTTTAAAGTTACCATTTTTGTCAGAAATCATTTCCAAAGCCAAATAGGATAAAAACTTTAAAGATAGATGATAGATATATAGATCCACACACAGACAATCTTGCCTGAGATGAGACACTGAGATATCTTGGGAAAAATACACAATAATTACCCTTAGTTTTGTTTTGTTGAGGGGGTTGTTTTATGGGGTGGATTGGGGGATTAAATTTGGAGGGTTGGGTTGACTTGGGTTGCTTTGGTTTTTTTAAAACAAGGTCTCACTATGTAGTTCAGGCTGGTCTTCAACCCCTAGCCCATGCTGGCCTCAGAATCATGGCAATCCTCCTGCTTCAGCCTTCTGAGTGGTGATGTTATAGGCATGTACAAGTACCCCTGACGATTCATAGGTCTTCAAGTTGCATAATTATTTTTGAAGTTGTATTACACTATTTTAGAGCAACTAGCTGAATTTTTCGTGAAACCTCTTATTGCTCCCTCTTTTTCATTTATATTTTGAGTTTCTTTTAATTAGAAAACAGAACCAGATTGAACTCTTTGGGAGTTTTGGAAGGATTGGGCCTCTCCTGTTTCGGTGACTGGAAAGTCAGTTCCCCTAAGCACATAGGTTATCGAGTCAGTGGATTACCTCAGAATCCTTTAGCCAGTGGTTCTCTTTCCCAGTTGAACGGTCTTGCTTATTGATGAACTTTCCCCTGCGGTGGAGTGGTGGAGTGGCATCGGTTCAGGAGGGGATTAATGGGAAACCCTCAGGCAACGTTGGGAAAGGTTCCTGCTAAGGAATGTGAGTCATGTGGAAGTAGTGTGTGTGCAGTGTCTGTGCTTTTTGGAGACGGCAGTCCCTTGCATTAAGTGAGAGATCCAGAGGTTTTTGAGGAGTAACTGAATTCCTGTAGGGGTTGGCTGTATTTTAGAGTGAAGATTACTACAGCAAGTGTGTGGGTTGTTTGAAGGAAAAGAACGTTGTCTGTTTCTTCGTCTTCTGCTTGCCTCTTCTGCTTGCCGTGCCTTCATCCTGTAGGCATTTTATGAAGCACTTCAAGAGTGCAGTTGTCTCCTGGTGAAAGGGGTTTTGCAAATTACACCCCCCAAAAAATTTGTACGTTTGAATTTGGGGGGCAACTTTCTCTTATTTTGCATCCCCTTCTCTTCACATACCTGCATATAACAGCATCGAACATCAGCCTCCTGAAGCCTTTTGGCTTCCTTGGATTGCAGCCTGCATCCCTCATCTGCTCCCTGCTCTGCTCCTTCTTGCTTCACGCCCACACTGGCTTCAGTCCCATTCAGCCCTGGGTGTCAGGGAGCAGTGGTACCATCTCCTCCCTGGGGCCTTGGTTGTTATTAAGAGGGACTTTCCAGCAGGAGAAGAGATTTAAGGCAGGAGGGAATATGTACAGGGAGTAGTGAGGGAAACACCTCAGTAGCTTGACTGTAACTGGCAGTAAGAAAAGTCTAAGTCTTTTTCTGTTTTCTTTTTCCTTGTGGCACTGGGGGTCAAACTTGGGGCCTTATACACACAGCAAGGCCATTACCTCTGTGCTTCATCTTCTGCCCATTCAAGTGCTTTACCTTGAGGTCCCTGGGAGGCCCCTAGAGGAAGTGCTGCCAGCCTCCCTGGGTTTGCATCCTGTCTGTGGCTTTGTAGCTGGGAGCAGGGGTCAGCTGTGGGCATCCTTTGTACCCCAGTTTCTTCCTATGCTTCCTCTTCCAGAGTTTTACTTCATAGTGTTTTACAAGGATGAAATGTGTTCATTCCGTCTCATGTTATTGTCACTGTCCTCATTATCACCTGTAGGAATGTAGGAGAGCAGGAACAGTGATAACCTTGTAGCCCTGGGGAAGGTTTGGCCCTTGTAGCTCTGAGAGGCATCTGCAGCCTGGAACTCTTGAGGAAGAAGTAGAGGGCCAGAGTCCAGGGTGTTCAGTGTAGTCAGAGCGGGCCCGGTATTTGATCTACTGTACACGAAAGGTAAAAGCGAATTCCTTGGACTGCTGTTTTATAATTACTGTGCCATGGAAAGAAAGCTTACAGTTATTGGAAAAATTGTGAAAGCTAGTAACTAGTGTGTTAAAAGATCGTTTAGTTGGGAATGATTTAGCTGCTAGAACAACAGTTTAAAAGAAAAAAATAGGAAAAAAAAAAAAAAAGCCTATGAAAACATTACAAGCCATCCTGGAAGCTGTGTATACGGATACCGTCGAGACAGAGTTGTACCATGCTCAGAGCTCGCTGGTCCAGTGTGCTGAGGGCAGGTTCAAGAAGCACCTGTCTTTTAATACCTCCTGGGGATCCCCAAACAAGTCTTCATGTAAATACAGTCTCTTTCTATTTATAGACGTTCCAGCGCTGTTATTCTCTTTTCAAAAAGATCATTTTAATGAGACTTTTAGAAATCATTCTTACTTGGTTGACCTTCCATGTTCATGAAGTAACATGAGTTCTTAGATGTCCTTTAATTTGTACTGTGTTTTGTGTTGTGATCCTCATCTGCGGGGCTTTCCTCACGCCCCGTAGGGGTCCTCTGAGCTCAGGCTGTGTACATAATTCTCAGAGCTTCTGGTGCTCTTTAATGCGTTTAATTCGCAAATCCCTGTCCTTAGGTTTGTTTGTTTCTGTGGTCCTGGAGATGGGACTATGGGAGGACCCTGCCAGTGAGTGCCACCTCCCACTCCACTCTCACTTAGAACCTAGTGAGTCTCAAATCCCATTTACCTTCCCTTTCACCACCTGCACTTCATTCCGCTTTCCTTGTTTCGTTTTCATCATTGGTCCTTTCTTTCTATCCAGTCAGATGGAGCCAGAAATCTTGACCTTTTCAAACACACCCCTTTCATTTGCTTTTTTACTTTTCATGATGCTGGAGCTGGAACTCAGGGCCTCACACCTGGTAGGCGGGCACTGCACCACTAAAAAACATTCCCACCCCTCACTCTGGTCAGGAATACACAACCAGGTACTGGCAAGGGATACCAGAAATTTAAATATAAACAGCTAAGTCTGAGTCTTAACTGTCTTATTTAACATAAGCCCCATAAACCTTGTGAGGGATTTTTTTTCTTTTGAAAAGCAAATACATAAATATTAAAATCTTGTTGTTGGGGCCAGGGAGATGGCTCAGTGGAGTAAGCGCTTCCCTGGCAAGTGCACAGGCCTGAGTTCAGTCCCCGGTTCTGCAAA
>NDGM011137270.1:0-11956 GCA_002564305.1 Octomys mimax | reverse complement strand
GCTGGGGTGGGGGTGGGTCTGGGGTACCTGGAACTTGGAAGAAAATCCTACTCTGCGGGCCGGGTCGGGGAGGAGCGGCGGAGTCCAGATTTGTTTTAGAAAGATATTCATAAAAACTAAGATACTAGGAATATTTTCTCAATTTCCATTCAAGAAATTGAATGGAATTTCTACTTTCTGTTTTACCAAACTCAACAACACTGTGTGACATCATCGTCTGGCATACACTTTCCCAGTACGTGCATGTCCCGTGTGTGCTGCCATCGATGCTTGGTTGCAAGGGTAATGCTGGGGCGACTGGGTTTGTGTGCTCACAGAGAAGACTGTGTGACCACTGTGTGTCATATGCTTACCACCACTGTTCTAAACAATGGTGTAGATGCAATAAGCAATAATTTCTTCTTGATACACTGCCATTTTGTTTTAATAAATCTATATGTGGATTATAATGTTGTCTAGTATGCACAACATTCAGCAGCTTTTGAATCAGATTTTATGGAAATCCTGATTATTCTTTTCACCTATTTTTTTTCTACAAAAATTGTCAGGTTGAGTTATATATTCAGTTCTTATATTGTCAGTACTCGAGTGTTTATTCCTAAAATGCATAACTATAATATGTGTAGATTTAAAATTATAGAACTGAAAGCATTCATATATACAGTTTTTTCCTACCCTTTCATTTTACAAATAAAACAAAAACAGGAAAAAAATCATTCAGCTGGTTAGATGTGGGCAGTGCTGCCTTGGACGGGAGGCACACACACCTCATCACAGTCCATACATCTTTCCACACCTGTCCCTGGATAAAGTGCTGGGCTTGTGACTCATTCTCAGCAAAATGTTCCAGGTGAGTGGTCCACTTTGGAACTGCAATTTCAGCTGAAGTTCTTTGCAGCCCTAGTCTAGCCTTTGACTTCTGAATTTCAGTTCCCATCTTCGTGTTTATCATATTGTCATTTCCACTACAACTGATTACACAATTAGTGGAAATCACAATATGATGTTGATTATATTGTAATGATAAACATATTGTAATTTATGATAAACATCATATTGTTATTTCCACAACTGATGTACACATTTCTGTTATATCTATATTTTCCAAACATTCATCTTTTTTCCAAAGCATAAGTATTTCATTAGCAACTTTTTAATTAGCAGCCACAAAGTAGAGCTCTGCTTTATATATATTTATACGTGAATTGCATTTTATTTGAATAGTTTTGTTCTCAAATTATTTTTGTTTTTGAATTATTTTTAACAATCTCCTAAATAAATGGACATTCTAAAACCTATATTCTGCAAATAAAAGGTGTTTGTATAAATGAAATACTGATGAAAATACAGATCCATAGAGTGTAACAATATAAAAATGTTATTGAACTGAGCATATTCTTAATATATCATTTTCATATATCATATATTTAATATACATTTATATATTTATATATTTCATATATATAATATATTGTATTCTTAGTATATAATTTTCAAAATGCTTTATATAATTTCAGATATTCTCAGACTATGTTAACACATTAGCAAGCAAACAAGACTCTAAGAAACCAAAAAATATGACAAAGAAAACAAAATCCACCAACGAAAGGATATGAGGCCAAGTTTTGCCATTCATTCCACATAAGACTTTTTGTAAGGCTTTTTCCACAATTAAGGGCAGAATTTCAGTCTTGGTGGTTACTTCTGTATATAGCTTGAGGGGTGAAAAGGGAGATGTTGAAATAATTCAGAGTTCCCCGTGGATCCTTGCTGTTCCTGGTAGATTTTGTAAATAGACTGAATTAAACTGTGTAGAAAGACTAGATAGAAAAATGATCTTTATTCTCATTCCAACTTTGTAAGTGAGTTTCTCCATTTCTTGTGATAAAAAATAACTTAAAATGAAGAAAGTGGGTTACTGAAATTTCCACACTCCCATCACAGAGGGAAATGCCTGCTAAACAGGGTAACTGCTGCCCCCTAGTGCCCTGAATAAACATTGAAATTTTAAGTATTTCATACAACTAAAAACCAAGGCTGTTTCTTTTAATTAGTAAGTCTCCTGAAATTAATTTAGGTCTCCATTAGATTTGGTAATTACTTTGTGTTTGGGTAACTGTTGATTGATGGTGTAGGATTGGCTACAAAGCATAGTGTATGATACTTCAGGTTTACTCATGTACCTGTGCATACTAGTCATGTATGCCTTACATATCACACTTTTGTTTATGCCCAAAATTCCTTTGTGAATGTGCTATCAGGGTTTTTCTTGAACCCAATACTTCTTGTTCTAACTTAGCTTTTTAATTTTGCTGTGACTACGTTTTCAAGAATTTACAGAGCCTGGTACTCCATTTTCCACCCTGTAATTTAGAATTGCTCTCTACCTTAGACATGCTAACAGCACAGATAAAGGAATTTTATCACTTTTAATTTCTTTGTTGGCTTTGTTTTTTTCCTTAAGGTGAATTCTGGTGGGGCTACACTATTAGAAATTCAACAATGGTTACCAGTCATGCTCTCTTATCTGTTTTACAAATAGAGAAATAGTGTATATCTAGTATATTTAGCATAACTTCTTAATTTTCCATCTCTTAAAAGAAAAAAAAGGGGTCAGGGAGATGGCTCAGTAGAATAAGTGCTTCTTTGGCAAGCATAAGGGTCTGAGTTCAATCCCTGGTTCCGCAAAATAAATAAATAAATAAATAAATAAATAACACTTCTTTATATTAGTGTTAGGGTTAGAGTTAACCCTAATTTCCGTCATTTTGCACCTCCTACTCAGACTTCTACTGCAGTCTTGTGATTGTGAATGTATCACCTATATAGTTTCATTTATTATTTTTTTAAATTCCACAAACTTAACACTTTGCTTTAAGAGAACTAATATCTTAGTGATTTCTCTTTCATTGCTGAAACAAAACCTTTGCTGAATTAAGGAATTAAAGAAGGAAAGAGTCATTTAGCTCATAATTTGTGGAGGTTTCATTCCATATTCAGCTGACTCTAAGGCAGAGTGGCACATGGCAAAGGGCAGCAGGTCATGGCAGTGGAAAACAGCAAAAAGCAACAAAAGTGGCATAAGGAGGAGCAGCAGGCAGCAAGCCTCCCTTCCTGCTTTCTGCTGTGTGGGGCTGTCTGCCCCACGGAGGGTGTAATGCACCCATAATCACAGCATTAGACCAAGAGTTTGTCATAAATCCTAGAGGCCACCACACACTGCATGAGGCTCAGTGGACACAGCCAGACACAGACCATAACAATGATCATCTTTCTAAAGACTTCCTTGATTTAGAGCAATTTTATTTGGGAGCTATTAACTTTTATAACTATTTTCTCACAATTGAATTCTGATTGAAAAAGTTATAAGTTGTATATTTTGTCTGAATATATAAAAACTGATAGAAATCCACCTAGTTTGCCAGTCACAGCATAAATGTGAGTCACTGTATGACACCCTAAGCAGGAGACTCCCTCGAACCTAGAGTGGCCCTAGGAATGTGACTGATCCTCACCCCTTATCTTTCTTTTCCAGTATTCCATTCTTAAGAGACAGGCTCCGCACGTTCCAGTTCACTTGAGAGACTGAATCAATAGTGGGGCCAGGGAGCCTGGTGTTAGGTCTATACATTTGCCTCCTGGACACCCTCGCCTGGGTGCTGGTCATTCCTACCACAGAATGACTTAGTACAAATGGAGCACTGATCCCCAGTACTAAGAACCCTGTCCTATAAAACAGATGCCTCAGTGTGACTTAAAACACTATGCACTTACTCCAGCACAGTTTCTGTGAGCCAGCGGTCTAGCTGCACCTGCCCTGACTTCTTTCCTTCGTCTCCTCAAGGAGTTTAAACTGTGGAGAAGTTTGGGTTCAGCTGGGGAAGGGTCTACTCACAGGTGGAACAGCTGACAGAGGGCACTTTCTCGAGTGCTGCTGAGCCAAGGCCTCAGGTCCTCGCTGACGGTCATCTGTTTGTTGCCCTGTGGATCTAACTTAACACCTTGTGTTGTCAGGGTGCAGGAGCCAAGAGCCATCAGAGGACGTCAGTGAGCAGGTAGGGGCTGTAACCTAAGTTAACTTAATCATGGAGATTATTGTCATTCACCCAAATGAATTTTCAACATATTCGACAGATTTTGTTGGTTAAGAATAAGTTATAGTTTCTGTTTACATGCAGAGTTCGAATAGGAGCAGGCGGGAATCATGGGAGGTGATGGCTCATGCGACTGCTTATCAGCCAGAAAGGCACCAAGCCGAGGTGGGACCATGCATCGGGCACCGAGCTCAATGCCTGGAGCTGAAGCTAGAAGAAAGCAGTGAAGGAGGAGGAATAGAAGGGAGAAGAAGGCAAAGAGAGGGAGGAAGAAGGAGTCCAGCTTTTGCCATTGTCCTGATAAAATTTGTAATCTAGTAGATCAGATTTCAGAAGCTTTAAATTATATGGAAATAATTGACTGGACTATATATTTCCTCTGTTTAAACCCTCATAATTATTTCACATTGCTGTGCAATTAAAATAAAATTTCATACCATGGTTGAGCAGAGCCTGTTGTGTCTAGCCGTTTCTATTTGGGCTTGATATTCTCATCTTGTGCCTTAGTTTTCCCCTCTGCTCTATTCACTTTGGTTTTGTCATATCCTAAGACATGAGTATGTTTGGAAACATTGTAAAGAAGTCTAAAATATGATGTCATTGAATTCCTACCACTGAAACCTCAATCACCCAAAGAATGTCTAGCTTCAAACCATATAATTTCATATTGTAACCTCTACAATAAACTAATTGTCAAAATATCCTCATACATAATGAACTGAAGTGAATCGTTTTATAAGACTGTTAGTTGTGTATTAGTTGATTGTTGAAAGAAGTCCTTCAAAGACAAATCTTTTGACTTAAAGATGTATCTTGAAGGGAGTCCCTGGAGTAATGGGAAGTAGTTGAAAGAGTCCCTAAATTGTGTACAGCCTCACTTGTTCATCGTTTCGGGTTTTCTGTCTTATCCCACTTTTCCTATATCACATAGTGTCTCCTGATATGCTTTGTGTCTTGATGCTCCCCCGAAGCCTCATGCAGTCATGGGGAGGTTTCTAGGGTTGCTCTCTGCCGTGCTCCTCCTGGCCTTGGAGCCGGCCGAGTATGGACTGAAACCGCCACAAACTGTGAGCTGAGTAAACCTTTCCTTTTTTAGTTCTGGTCACCACACATTTTGTCCCAGAAATGAGAGAAAAGTAACCGAGACATCTGCTTAGTAGGAAAGAGAAGAAATATAGGTTTCAGATGCTGCACTTTGGAAATTCTTTGCGGCTCATTTCTGAGCACTTAACTGTGTAATTGGTCAGAATCCCATGGGGTTTTGTTGGTGGTGGTGTTTAAAAATGCTTCAGAGTGACAACCTAACTCAAAATTCTATGTTCCGAGTCCAAAGCCTCCGATCTTTCTTATATAATGAATTTGCATATCTCCCCAAGCCTTTGCACTCATCTCAGAGTTCACACAAATCAATAAGAAATTCTTACATTATAAAAACTTATTTTCTTTGCCGTCCATCAAACTATGACCATGAGCCATTTAAGCCTCTGGATATTTGAGGTCTTTCCCTTATAGTTTCATTCCATTTTGTTACTTTGATTTAAAAAATTTAATCCAAGAATTGTGAATGCATAAAATAGAAATTCATCTCCCCTCTTTCTCTCTTTCAAATTTCTCCCCTCTTCCCCCTTCTTAAGTCTCCTCCACCATTCATTACAGAGGTGATATTTTTGTCACACCTATGTTCAGGATAGAATGCATAAACTTTGAGCAGAACCAGAATCAAAATTATAGGCTACATCATACATTTTATAAAGGAACTGGCAAGTCATGCACACACTTGTAGCCCTCTTCCTTTTTCCTATAAGTGGCTATGTTGCAAAGGAATATTTTATAGCTGTCTCTGGTTATAGAAGAAGAACACAGGAAAGGGAACGGAGTGAGAAAAACGGCTTCATAATTAACAGGAGGATGCAGGCTTGCTCAGTGTGAATTGCGTGGGCTGCAATGCCTTTAGCCAAGTGAAAAGTGACTTAGAATTGGATTTGGTTTCATGTTTTAGGTCTCCAAGGGACTCTGCATCTGACTGCTATAATTTAGAAATGACCACTCTTTAGGGGTGCCAAATTGAGACCAGAGGAGTGAGGTACCCCATTGGCCAGGGGCTGAGACTGAGTTCTCTGTGGTGGCCTCAGAGAGTGATGTGCACCCCAGCAGGCTGTGCTATTTTCATTTAGGGTTTAATACATTACAACATAATGCCAAAGAAAACTGGAGGAAATGGTGAATGATATATTTGAAAGCATCTTACTGTGCAATAAATTGAAAACAAAGGGACTGTCATATATTTGAATACGCAAAGAATCACATGAGATTACCTGAAGGAGTAATTTTGGCACTAGGCTACAGGGCTGCAGAGTTAAAGGGTCTATCGTGTTGCGTAGATTTATGAAAAACCACCAAAGGAGTTACATTTAGTAGTAAAAATCCATATTATAAAGGTTTCCACTTTTAAGGTTAGAATTTATTTACATTACTCCATTCCATTTAATTGTGATTTGTTCATATATCCATTCAAATAATTCAATAAATGTTTATTATGTGGAATATTTGTGCTAGTTGCATAAATCACAGCATCTGGCCAAAGGAATTTATAGGCCTGGAGCTTGTCAGTCTCGAAGCAGACTGGCTCCTTGCCAGAGGGCCTCCAGCACATAGCAGGGCAAAGAAAAGTGCAGAAGGGGAGATTTCACTCCATTCAGTGGGAAACCTCTGAGCATAATACACGGTGTGGTCTTTCAAAGTTCTGTATTTGTCCAGGTACCTTTCTTGGCCCTCCAGACCTTCTCCCATGGTTTCCTCACTGTCTGGCTCCCTTGAGCTGTGTGCTAACTACCAAGATGCCCCAGCAGACGAGAGGGAGGTGAGAAGAAGGCCAGGGATATGTTCTGTCCTAAAGGGCCTACCTGGGATGCCGGTGGCCTACCCAGACGTCATCATACTGTTGGGAAACACTTGTGACTGGGTCTGTCTGCTCTCCTCCTAGCTGGCACCACCATCTGTGGGTGCTAGTCCAGGGAGCTGCCACTGCTGCCTCCAGGGCCGCCCAGTCCCAGGGTTCTGACCTCTGCCCACATTTCCAAACACAGTTCCCTTATAGATAAATGTTCCTAAAGTGTCTCTATTTTGAGCTTTGGGACCCTGATTACTTCTCTGTCACTCAGCTACCTTGTTGTTTGATCAGTTTGCTTCCTGCTGTTTCCTGAAAGATCTAAGAACGTGCATGTAATTTTACTTATTCATACATTTGCTTTAAAGTACAAAACTATCTCAATCTAAACGAATATCTGCACATATGTCTATGAAAATAATAATCCATTCTTAAATGAATAGGTATTTTCTCCCTGTTCTATATAGTACATTATAATTGTCATCTATATAAACAAAGACAAATAGAAATTAAAATGAAGCGGACAGAATTATTCTTGCAACATTCATTTATTCTTTGGCTTATTTGCTATTTGTTGTTCTTGATTTATTTTCTTTCCCACTCTTCAAAATAGAAATGAAATGCTGCTTCCCTCATTTCATATTTTAGTATTACTAGGGTCTTCTCAGACTTTAATGGGGCGTGTGCAGTTCCGTAGTCTGACAAATTTGGCAAGATTTCCTAAAAGAAGCACAAAGAACAGCGCTTGGCCAACAGGTGCTTTGTCAGTCTCGCAGGCTCCGTTTAGGATGAGTCGAAGCTTCGAATGGGGTTAGCAGACCTAGTTCGGTGGACCAACAGTGCTGGCAAGGTGCTGAGCTAACATTCTGACAACAAAGAGTGAGTCATGGTAGATAGATAATTTTAGTGCTCATGAATTACAGATATTTATGGCATGGAACAATTTTATATGTTTACAAATAGATTAAGGTTTATAGTCATCAGAAGCAGAGTATATTCTAGTCTTCTTAATTCCTTAAAATTTAGAACATGTACCTTGGAGTTCTCCTGATGCCTACACTGTGGCTCATCAGAGGTACGTAGCCAAGTGTTCCTAAGCTGGAGCCTTCAGTCTCTGAGCTACAGGCCACAGAGATGAAGTAGGTTCTGGAGTACAATGCAGAGGTTTCACAAAGCCCAGGGTTTTATATGGAAAATTCTGTATTTCTTAACACATTTTTATTTTTTTACAGAGGGATTCAAATCTCTATAAAATTTTAGAAGAGATTAAGAGCCCATAGTTTAACTTTTATGGAAAATGATAGGTATTATTATTGTGCTCAGTCATCATGTGTGGGGCCTCCTTTCAAGGCCTTTCCAGCATGAGGCTAGGCATGTGACTAGCTTGCCAACAAGGTAAGGGCTGAGCCAATCATGTGGAGTCAGAGCAGAAGCCTCCAGCATGGTCCACGGACCCACGGCATTAAGTATTCGAGGTGGCACTTGCTCCATCAGCCAGGGCCTAATGAGGAAACAATAAGCACCTTTGGAGGGGTTTCTGTGTTTTGCCAAAAAAAGTACCTTAACCTAACTAAAAAGCAAGGTGTTCAATTTCTGCATATTTTCTGTAGTAGACTAAGCTGTCCCCCTGTGTATGACACAAGCAGCAAATCAATTACATTTTCCTTCCCTGTCCTCTGTGTCATCCCACTGATCCACACCCAGCTTCACTATCTACAGTGACTTTAGCACCAGGACTCCCTTCTTCCAAATCTAGTTATGAATCCATCTTGTTCATGTGAATTCAGCACTTCTGCTTCTAACACAGGAGAAACATAAAGGGACCAAGATTTCTAATTCCTTCCTAAAGAAAAAGCAAAAGAACGATAGACAAAAATATGGGATAATAAAACATATGGTGATTCTTTTTCTTTTTTAGTTCTTACATTAAAGGGCAGATTGTGGTTTGTCTTTCCAAAGACTTCCCTGTGCTTTCCACACTCTAGTCTCCCATTCCTGCCACTTTCTGGAGCAGTTCTCTCAGTCCTCTTGCCCAAGTGTCTGTAACTGACCTGTCTTGGCTGCCTTGATGTCCTAAATCAATTCAGATGCTTGCCTTCCTTGGTCATTTGATTTCAGGGAAGATCCAGACGTCTCACGGGGCCACTCCAGTGACTGCTAGCTGAGGCCACCACGTTTTATCAGCTGCTCTTCTCCTGGATGGTGCCTGGCAGCATCGATCACTGTATTCCTGACCACATCTTGTAAAGGTGCTCAGAGAAGATTTGCAGAACTGCTCTGGAAAGTGGCAAGAATGATGGAATAAGTGTGCTCAAAATGAGGGAAAGTATTTCTGAAGAGGGTTAATCGTCATATGGCTTGTACTGTGATACATTTTTTTCTGATTTTCACTTAATGAACTAATATAAATTTCACAGTATTTGTTGTAATACATACTGTCTTCCAACCAGTTACACATAGTACCAGATATATGCATGTAAAATTGGAAGAAGAAATAATGCAAAAGAAATATGTAAGAAATTAAGAAGACAAAAAAGGAGAAACAATTGAGAAAAAAGAAATGAAACAAATTGAAGCACTAACTACTTCTTTCCATAGAGCAGCAGAAATGCACAGGACAATTGTGCAAACCATCCTGCTTACATAGATAAGTCTCTTTCTCCTACTCCCTCTCCTGTCCTTTGCCTCAACTCAGTAACTCTTTCCTTTTGAATAAGCTAATTCCCTTTTGCAAGTGTCTATTCACTGGTAAGTGGAACCCTTCAGATTCCATTTTTCTCTTTCAAGTTCTCACACTAAGGAAATGATACTATGTTTGCTCATGTGGGTCTGATTTATTTCACTTAAGAGTATGTTCTCTAGTTGCATCCATTTACTGACAAAAGACTCAAACATATTCTGTTTTATAGCTGAGTAATACTCCATTGTGTAAAAATACCACATATTGCCATGCTGCCCCCATCCCTCAATCGTGCAGAGACAGCAATTGAGACTGAGCACGGTGATGTGCATCTGTAATCGCAGTTCTTGGGATGCGTGAGTCTGATGTGTGTAATGAGACCCTGTAGACCCTGTACTAAATACATTAAAATAAAAATAAAAATACCACATCTTCCTTATCCATTCTTCAGTTGATGGGCATCTGGGTTGTTTCCAGGATTTAGCTACAATAAATTGTGCTGTTATAAACATGGGTGCACATATATCACTGTGGCATGAGGTTTTCATGAAAAAATGTTCAACATCATTGGTCACTCAAGAAATTCAAATTAGAACAACCCTGAGATTCTATGTCACCCCAGAAAGAATGACTAACATCAAGAAGTCAGCCAATAACAATTGCTGGAGAGGCTGTGGAGAAAAAGGAATGCTTCTGCGCTATTGGTGGGAGTGCAGCCTGGCACAACCACTGTGGAAATCAGTGTGGAGATTTCTTTAAAAGCTAGGGTTGGAGATCCCATTCAAGGCAGCTGTGATACATTTTTTTAAAAGCTAAATATTCACCATATATTTTGAACATACCTTGTGTATCAAACAAAGGTTTCCAAGGTCCTGGAAACAAAGGATATCAGGCAACAAAGGATACAAGGTCTTGGAGAGAAAGCAAGCAAACAAGCTGAGTCCTACCTGATGAAAATCCTTCAACTTATTTGTCAACCTAGTAAGTCCTCAACTTATGAATGAGGTCCTGGCCAGAAAACACAATTTGAATTTTGTTCAGAAGTCTAGGGTCCCTCTGACACAAAACACAAGTATGTTGCTTGTGCTCTCAAGCATGCCCTCCACGTGGCCACTGCCTTCCCTCTTGCTTCTGGACATTCGGGGCTTGGACTGAGGACTGCACCGCTGTCCACCACAGCACTGTGCAGTGCACAGACAACATGTAGCTCGGGCCACGTTTGGCAGATGCTTGAGCTGTGTCCATGAGTTGTTCCATCTATGAATATTCATAGAGAATATTCCATAAAATAGGAAGCTTACATGCAGAATCAACTTTGTCTTTAAAACTGAAGGTATTTTCATTGATTGGCTTTCCTCAACAGCAAAAACTAGAAAGTGACCTAAATGTCTGTGGGTTTAAACTAGCATAGTCAAATTCATCTATTCTGCAGCCAAATAAACTGTACTTTGTTGAACTGTAGGAAAACTTACATTCAAATGATAAAGACTGGGCGTAGTGGCATGTGCCTATAATCCCAGCACTTGAGAGGTTGTAAACAGGAGAATCACTATGAGTCCAATATAGTAGTGAGACCCTGGACACCCTGCAGACCATTTCCTAAAATACAGAAAAAATGATAATTAAATAATCTTCTGATTGTAAATGACACTTGTGCCCTCTAATTTCCATATGAGTTGGCTTGTGTAATTCAACTTATGTTTTTGTATTAATTTTATTGAGAAACAGGGCCGGGGAGATGGCTTAGTGGGATAAGCGCTTCCCTGGCAAGTGAAAGGGCCTGAGTTCAATCCCTGGTTCTGCCAAAAAAAACAAAAACAACAACAACAAAAAAAAACCATGAGAAACAAATAGCAATGAAACAGTTTCAAAACTGATTAGTAGGACAGTTTCAATAATTAATACATTGAATATTGTTGTCTTCATAGTGGTTATTCATAGTACAAGATGCAGACATGATATCCTGTGCAAATACTATTAATACAAATCTTTCTTCTCATTGAATTAAGAGAAAGTAGCCATATGTCTATCTTAACTATTTTGTATATTCAGATACAAAATGGCCCTTCATTTGTATCCCCTTTTTCTGTTTAGTTTTGTCAGAGATGGGTATTCCATTGCCATTTAAATATTGTAGGTGTGTGAATTCAGGAAAAAAAAAATCAATATAGTCCAGTAGTCCATAATAGTAATGGGTTATCATTAGGACCAGCAATGTCAGAAGTTGTTGAGTTGAGCCTTTTACAGCTCAGCATATTAATATGGCTTTTTTATACTTTGTTTTTATACTTTTCT